>JACEFZ010017308.1:155000-193687 GCA_014155875.1 Cepaea nemoralis | reverse complement strand
CAAACTCATGATTTTCTTGAAGTGAGGTGTCACCAGAAGATGGGTGTCATTGTCTTGAAGTGAGGTGTCACCAAGAGAGATCGTTCTGTCATTTTCTTGAAGTGAGCTGTCACCAAGAGAGATCGGGCTGTCATTTTCTTGAAGTGAGGTGTCACCAAGAGAGATCTTGCTGTCATTGTCTTGAAGTGAGGTGTCACCAAGAGAGATCGGGCTGTCATTGTCTTAAAGTGAGGTGTCACCAAGAGAGATCGGGCTGTCATTTTCTTGAAGTGAGGTGTCACCAAGAGAGATCGGGCTGTCATTTTCTTGAAGTGAGGTGTCACCAAGAGAGATCTTGCTGTCATTTTCTTGAAGTGAGGTGTCACCAAGAGAGATCGGGCTGTAATTTTCTTGAAGTGAGGTGTCACCAAGAGAGATCGGACTGTCATTGTCGTGAAGTGAGGTGTCACCAAGAGAGATCGGGCTGTCATTGTCTTGAAGTGAGGTGTCACCAAGAGAGATAGGGCTGTCATTGTCTTGAAGTGAGGTGTCACCAAGAGAGATCGGGCTGTCATTTTCTTGAAGTGAGGTGTCACCAAGAGAGATCTTGCTGTCATTGTCTTGAAGTGAGGTGTCACCAAGAGAGATCGGGCTGTCATTGTCTTGAAGTGAGGTGTCACCAAGAGAGATCGGGCTGTCATTTTCTTGAAGTGAGGTGTCACCAAGAGAGATCTTGCTGTCATTGTCTTGAAGTGAGGTGTCACCAGAGAGATCGGGCTGTCATTTTCTTGAAGTGAGGTGTCACCAAGAGAGATCGGGCTGTCATTTTCTTGAAGTGAGGTGTCACCAAGAGAGATCGGGCTGTCATTTTCTTGAAGTGAGGTGTCACCAAGAGAGATCGGGCTGTCATTTTCTTGAAGTGAGGTGTCACCAAGAGAGATCGGGCTGTCATTTTCTGAAGTGAGGTGTCACCAAGAGAGATCGGGCAGTCATTTTCTTGAAGTGAGGTGTCACCAAGAGAGATCGGGCTGTCATTTTCTTGAAGTGAGCTGTCACCAAGAGAGATCGGGCTGTCATTTTCTTGAAGTGAGGTGTCACCAAGAGAGATCGGACTGTCATTGTCTTGAAGTGAGGTGTCACCAAGAGAGATCGTTCTGTCATTTTCTTGAAGTGAGCTGTCACCAAGAGAGATCGGGCTGTCATTTTCTTGAAGTGAGGTGTCACCAAGAGAGATCGGGCTGTCATTTTCTTGAAGTGAGGTGTCACCAAGAGAGATCTTGTTGTCATTTTCTTGAAGTGAGGTGTCACCAAGAGAGATCGGGCAGTCATTTTCTTGAAGTGAGGTGTCACCAAGAGAGATCGGGCTGTCATTTTCAGAGAGATCGGCTGTCATTTCTGAAGTGGTCATAGTCTGGTATTTCTTGAAGAGGTGTCACCAGAGATGGGTTTTCATGAAGTGAGGTGTCATGAGTCGGGTGTCCTTGAAGTGGGTGTCACCAAGGATGGTGTCATTTTTGAGTGGGTGTCACCAGAGAGATCGGCTTTTCTTGAAGTGAGGTGTCACAAAGAGAGGTTTTTTTGAAGTGGTGTCAATGAGTGGGCTGTCTTCTTGAAGTGGGTGACAAGAGATCGGGTGTCTTCTTGAAGTGGGTGTCAAAGGAGTGGTGTCTCTTGAAGTGGGTGTCACAAGAGATCGGGTGTCTTTTCTTGAAGTGAGCTGTCATAGAGATGGGTGTCTTTTCTTGAGAGTGGTCACCAAGTCGGGGTCATTTTCTTGAAGTGAGGTGTCATTTCAGAAGTGGGTTTTCTAAGAGAGGTGTCACCAAGAGAGATCGGGTGTCATTTTTTGAAGTGAGGTGTCACCAAGAGAGATCGGCTGTCTTTTTGAAGTGAGGTGTCACAAGAGAGGAGTTCCAAGAGGTCGGTCTGTCATTTTCTTGAAGTGAGGTGTCACCAAGAGAGATCGGTGTGTTTTCTTAGAAGTGAGGTGTCACCAAGAGAGATGGGTTTCTTGAAGTGAGGTGTCCCAAAGAGATCGGGTGTTTTCTTGAAGTGGGTGTCACCAAGAGGAGGAGGTTTTCAGAGAGTGGGGTCACCAAGAGAGATGGCTGTCATTTCTTGAAGTGAGGTTCCAAAGAGAAGGGTCATTTTTGAGTGAGGTGTCACCAGAAGGGGTGTCATTGAAGTGAGGTGTCACCAAGAGATGGGGTCATTTTGAAGTGGGTGTCACAAGAAGTGGGCTGCATTTTCTTGAAGTGGGTGTCACAAGAAGTGGGTGCATTTTCTTGAAGGAGTGTCACCAAGAGAGATCTGCAGGTTGTCGAGGGTTCACCAAGAGAGTCGAGGTGTCTTTCTGAAGTGAGGTGTACCAAGAGAGATCGGGCTTTTTCTTGAAGTGAGGTGTCACCAAGAGAGACGGGCTGTCATTTTCTTAAGTTGTCACCAAGAGAGTCGGGCTGTCATTTTCTTGAAGTGTGCCAAGAGAGTCGGGCTGTCATTTTCTTGAAGTGAGGTTCACCAAGAGAGATCGGGCTGTCTTTTCTTGAAGTGAGGTGAAGAGAGATCGGGCTGTCTTTTAATGAGGTGTCACCAAGAGAGAGGGATTTTCTTGAAGTGAGGTGTCACCAAGAGAGATCGGCTTCATTTCTTGAAGTGAGGTGTCACCAAGAGAGATCGGGCTGTCATTTTCTGAAGTGAGGTTACCAAGAGAGATGGGCTGTCATTTTCTTGAAGTGAGGTGTCACCAGGAGATCGGGCTGTCATTTTCTTGAAGTGAGGTGTCACCAAGAGAGATGGCTGTCATTTTCTTGAAGTGAGGTGTCACGAGAGATCGGGCTGTCATTTTCTTGAAGTGGGGACCAAGAAGATCGGGCTGTCATTTTCTTGAATGAGGTGACCAAGAGAGATCGGGCTGTCATTTTCTTGAAGTGAGGTGTCACCAAGAGAGATCGGGCTGTCATTTTCTTGAAGTGAGGTGTCACCAAGAGAGATCGGGTTCATTTTCTTGAAGTGAGGTGTCCCAAGAGAGATCGGGCTGTCATTTTCTTGAAGTGAGGTGTCACCAGAGAGATCGGGCTGTCATTTTCTTGAAGTGAGGTGTCACCAAGAGAGATCGGGCTGTCATTTTCTTGAAGGAGGGTCACCAAGAGAGATCGGGCTGTCATTTTCTTGAAGGAGGTGTCACCAAGAGAGATCGGGCTGTCATTTTCTTGAAGGAGGTGTCACCAAGAGAGATCGGGCTGATTTTTGAATGAGGTGTCACCAAGAGAGATCGGGCTGTCATTTTTTGAAGTGGGTGTCCCAAAGAGATCGGGCTGTCATTTTCTTGAAGGAGGTGTCACCAAGAGAGATCGGGCTGTCATTTTCTTGAAGTGAGGTGCCCAAGAGGATCGGTAGTTCTTGAAGTGAGTGGTCAAGAGTGACGGGGTTTTTCTTGAAGTAGGTGTCATAGAGAGTCGGTGTCATTGAAGTGGGTGTCATTTCTGAAGTGGTGTCACAAGGAGTCCTGAGTCTGAAGTAGTTCTTGAAGGAGTGGCCCAGTGAGGGTGTCACCAAAGTCGGGTGATTTTCTTGAAGGGTGTCACCAAGAGAGATCTTGCTGTCATTGTCTTGAAGTGAGGTGTCACCAAGAGAGATCGGGCTGTCATTTTCTTGAAGTGAGGTGTCACCAAGAGAGATCGGGCAGTCATTTTCTTGAAGTGAGGTGTCACCAAGAGAGATCGGGCTGTCATTTTCTTGAAGTGAGGTGTCACCAAGAGAGATCGGGCTGTCATTTTTTGAAGTGAGGTGTCACCAAGAGAGATCGGGCTGTCATTTTCTTGAAGTGAGGTGTCACCAAGAGAGATCGGGCTGTCATTTTCTTGAAGTGAGGTGTCACCAAGAGAGATCGGGCTGTCATTTTTTGAAGTGAGGTGTCACCAAGAGAGATCGGGCTGTCATTTTTTGAAGTGAGGTGTCACCAAGAGAGATCGGCGTCATTTCTTGAAGGAGGTGTCACCAAGAGAGATCGTCTATTTTCTTGAAGTGAGCTGTCACCAAAGAGATCGGGCTGTCATTTTCTTGAAGTGAGTTCACCAAGAGAGATCGGGCTGTCATTTTCTTGAAGTGAGGTCACCAAGAGAGATCGTCTGTCATTTTCTTGAAGTGAAGTGTCACCAAGAGAGATCGGG
This sequence comes from Cepaea nemoralis, assembly GCA_014155875.1. Lineage (NCBI taxonomy): Eukaryota > Metazoa > Mollusca > Gastropoda > Stylommatophora > Helicidae > Cepaea > Cepaea nemoralis. Next base: position 189,539 of record JACEFZ010017308.1, on the reverse strand, counting down.
CTGTCATTTTCTTGAAGTGAGGTGCCAAGAGAGATCGGGCTGTCATTTTCTTGAAGTGAGGTACCAAGAGAGATCGGGTGTCATTTTTCTTGAAGTGAGGTGTCACCAAGAGAGATATTGCTGTCATTTCTTGAAGTGAGGTGTCACCAAGAGAGATCGGGCATGTCATTTTCTTGAAGTGAGGTGTCACCAAGAGAGATCGGGCTGTCATTTTCTTGAAGTGAGCTGTCACCAAGAGAGATCGGGCTGTCATTTTCTTGAAGTGAAGGTGTCACCAAGAGATATCGGGCTGTCATTTCTTGAAGTGAGGTGTCACCAAGAGAGATCGTGCTGTCATTTTCTTGAAGTGAGGTGTCACCAAGAGAGATCGGGCTGTCATTTTCTTGAAGTGAGGTGTCACCAAGAGAGATCGTGCTGTCATTTTCTTGAAGTGAGCTGTCACCAAGAGAGATCTGCTTGTCATTGTCTTGAAGTGAGGTGTCACCAAGAGAGATCGGGCTGTCATTTCTTGAAGTGAGGTGTCACCAAGAGAGATCGGCTGTCATTTTCTTGAAGTGAGGCTGTCACCAAGAGAGATCGGGCTGTCATTTTCTTGAAGTGAGGTGTCACCAAGAGAGAGGCTTTTTCTTGAAGTGAGTGTCCAAAGAGATCGGCTGTCATTTCTTGAAGTGAGTGTCACCAAGAGAGACGAGTCTTCTTGAGGATGTCACCAGAGAGATCGGGCTGTCATTTTCTTGAAGTGAGCTGTCACCAAGAGAGATCGGGCTGTCATTTTCTTGAAGTGAGGTGTCACCAAGAGAGATCGGACTGTCATTGTCTTGAAGTGAGGTGTCACCAAGAGAGATCGTGCATTTCTTGAAGTGAGCTGTCACCAGAGAGATGGGCTGTCATTTTCTTGAAGTGAGGTGTCACCAAGAGAGTCCTGTCATGTCTTGAAGTGAGGTGTCCAAGAGAGATCGGCCATGTCTTGAAGTGAGGTGTCACCAAGAGAGATCGGGCTGTCATTTTCTTGAAGTGAGGTGTCACCAAGAGAGGGGCTGTCATTTTCTTGAAGTGAGGTGTCACCAAGAGAGATCTTGCTGTCATTTTCTTGAAGTGAGGTGTCACCAAGAGAGATCGGGCTGTCATTTTCTTGAAGTGAGGTGTCACCAAGAGAGATCGGGCTGTCATTGTCTTGAAGTGAGGTGTCACCAAGAGAGATCGGGCTGTCATTGTCTTGAAGTGAGGTGTCACCAAGAGAGATCGGGCTGTCATTTTCTTGAAGTGAGGTGTCACCAAGAGAGATCGGGCTGTCATTTTCTTGAAGTGAGGTGTCACCAAGAGAGATCTTGCTGTCATTGTCTTGAAGTGAGGTGTCACCAAGAGAGATCGGGCTGTCATTGTCTTGAAGTGAGGTGTCACCAAGAGAGATCGGGCTGTCATTTTCTTGAAGTGAGGTGTCACCAAGAGAGATCTTGCTGTCATTGTCTTGAAGTGAGGTGTCACCAAGAGAGATCGGGCTGTCATTTCTTGAAGTGAGGTGTCACCAAGAGAGATCGGGCTGTCATTGTCTTGAAGTGAGGTGTCACAAGAGAGATCGGGCTGTCATTTTCTTGAAGTGAGGTGTCACCAAGAGAGATCGGGCTGTCATTTTCTTGAAGTGAGCTGTCACCAAGAGAGATCGGGCTGTCATTTCTTGAAGTGAGGTGTCACCAAGAGAGATTCGGGCTAGTCATTTTCTTGAAGTGAGGTGTCACCAAGAGAGATCGGGCTGTCATTTTCTTGAAGTGAGCTGTCACCAAGAGAGATCGGGCTGTCATTTTCTTGAAGTGAGGTGTCACCAAGAGAGATCGGACTGTCATTGTCTTGAAGTGAGGTGTCACCAAGAGAGATCGGTCTGTCATTTTCTTGAAGTGAGCTGTCACCAAGAGAGATCGGGCTGTCATTTTCTTGAAGTGAGGTGTCACCAAGAGAGATCTGGGCTGTCATTTTCTTGAAGTGAGGTGTCCACCAAGAGAGATCTGGCTGTCATTGTCTTGAAAGTGAGGTGTCACCTAGAGAGATCGGGCTGTCATTTTCTTGAAGTGAGGTGTCACCAAGAGAGATCGGGCTGTCATTTTCTTGAAGTGAGGTGTCACCAAGAGAGATCTGGCTGTCATTGTCTTGAAGTGAGGTGTCACCAAGAGAGATCGGGCTGTCATTTTCTTGAAGTGAGGTGTCACCAAGAGAGATCGGGCTGTCATTTTCTTGAAGTGAGGTGTCACCAAGAGAGATCGGGCTGTCATTGTCTTGAAGTGAGGTGTCACCAAGAGAGATCGGGCTGTCATTGTCTTGAAGTGAGGTGTCACCAAGAGAGATCGGGCTGTCATTTTCTTGAAGTGAGGTGTCACCAAGAGAGATCGGGCTGTCATTGTCTTGAAGTGAGGTGTCACCAAGAGAGATCGGGCTGTCATTGTCTTGAAGTGAGGTGTCACCAAGAGAGATCGGGCTGTCATTTTCTTGAAGTGAGGTGTCACCAAGAGAGATCTGGCTGTCATTTTCTTGAAGTGAGGTGTCACCAAGAGAGATCGGGCTGTCATTTTCTTGAAGTGAGGTGTCACCAAGAGAGATCGGGCTGTCATTTTCTTGAAGTGAGGTGTCACCAAGAGAGATCGGCTGTCATTGTCTTGAAGTGAGGTGTCACCAAGAGAGATCGGGCTGTCCATTTTCTTTGAAGTGAGGTGTCACCAAGAGAGATCGGGCTGTCATTTTCTTGAAGTGAGGTGTCACCAAAGAGATCGGGCTGTCATTTTCTTGAAGTGAGGTGTCACCAAGAGAGATCGGGCTGTCATTGTCTTGAAGTGAGGTGTCACCAAGAGAGATCGGCTTGTCATTGTCTTGAAGTGAGTCGTCACCAAGAGAGATCGGCTGTCATTGTGCTTGAAGTTGATGTGTCACCAAGAGAGATCGTGCTGTCATTGTCTTGAAGTGAGGTGTCACCAAGAGAGATCGGGCTGTCATTGTCTTGAAGTGAGGTGTCACCAAGAGAGATCGGGCTGTCATTTTCTTGAAGTGAGGTTGTCACCAAGAGAGATCGTGCTGTCATTTTCTTGAAGTGAGGTGTCACCAAGAGAGATCGGGCTGTCATTTTCTTGAAGTGAGGTGTCCACCAAGAGAGATCGGGCCTGTCATTGTCTTGAAGTGAGGTGTCACCAAGAGAGATCGGGCGGTCATTTTCTTGAAGTGAGGTGTCACCAAGAGAGATCTGGGCTGTCATTTTCTTGAAGTGAGGTGTCACCAAGAGAGATCGGGCTGTCATTTTCTTGAAGTGAGGTGTCACCAAGAGAGATCGGGCTGTCATTTTCTTGAAGTGAGGTGTCACCAAGAGAGATCGGGCTGTCATTTTCTTGAAGTGAGGTGTCACCAAGAGAGATCGGGCTGTCATTTCTTGAAGTGAGGTGTCACCAAGAGAGATCGGCTGGCAGTCATTTTCTTGAAGTGAGGTGTCACCAAGAGAGATCGGGCTGTCATTTTCTTGAAGTGAGGTGTCACCAAGAGAGATCGGGCTGTCATTTTCTTGAAGTGAGGTGTCACCAAGAGAGATCGGGCTGTCATTGTCTTGAAGTGAGGTGTCACCAAGAGAGATCGGGCTGTCATTTTCTTGAAGTGAGCTGTCAACCAAGAGAGATCGGGCTGTCATTTTCTTGAAGTGAGGTGTCACCAAGAGAGATCGGCTGTCATTTTCTTGAAGTGAGGTGTCACCAAGAGAGATCGGGCTGTCATTTCTTGAAGTGAGGTGTCACCAAGAGAGATCGGGCTGTCATTTTCTTGAAGTGAGGTGTCACCAAGAGAGATCGGGCTGTCATTTTCTTGAAGTGAGGTGTCACCAAGAGAGATCGGGCTGTCATTTTCTTGAAGTGAGGTGTCACCAAGAGAGATCGGGCTGTCATTTTCTTGAAGTGAGGTGTCACCAAGAGAGATCGGGCTGTCATTTTCTTGAAGTGAGGTGTCACCAAGAGAGATCGGCTGTCATTGTCTTGAAGTGAGGTGTCACCAAGAGAGATGGGCTGTCATTTCTTGAAGTGGGGTCAAGAGGTTTTGAAGGGGTTCACCAAGAGAGATCGGGCTGTCATTTTCTTGAAGTGAGGTGTCACCAAGAGAGATCTGCTGTCATTGTCTTGAAGTGAGGTGTCACCAAGAGAGATCGGGCTGTCATTTCTTGAAGTGAGGTGTCACCAAGAGAGATCGGGCTGTCATTTTCTTGAAGTGAGGTGTCACCAAGAGAGATCTTGCTGTCATTGTCTTGAAGTGAGGTGTCACCAAGAGAGATCGGGCTGTCATTTTCTTGAAGTGAGGTGTCACCAAGAGAGATCGGGCTGTCATTTTCTTGAAGTGAGGTGTCACCAAGAGAGATCGGGCTGTCATTTTCTTGAAGTGAGGTGTCACCAAGAGAGATCGGGCTGTCATTTTCTTGAAGTGAGGTATCACCAAGAGAGATCGGGCTGTCATTTTCTTGAAGTGAGGTGTCACCAAGAGAGATCGGGCAGTCATTTTCTTGAAGTGAGGTGTCACCAAGAGAGATCGGGCTGTCATTTTCTTGAAGTGAGCTGTCACCAAGAGAGATCGGGCTGTCATTTTCTTGAAGTGAGGTGTCACCAAGAGAGATCGGACTGTCATTGTCTTGAAGTGAGGTGTCACCAAGAGAGATCGTTCTGTCATTTTCTTGAAGTGAGCTGTCACCAAGAGAGATCGGGCTGTCATTTTCTTGAAGTGAGGTGTCACCAAGAGAGATCGGGCTGTCATTTTCTTGAAGTGAGGTGTCACCAAGAGAGATCTTGTTGTCATTTTCTTGAAGTGAGGTGTCACCAAGAGAGATCGGGCAGTCATTTTCTTGAAGTGAGGTGTCACCAAGAGAGATCGGGCAGTCATTTTCTTGAATTGAGGTGTCACCAAGAGAGATCGGGCTGTTATTTTCTTGAAGTGAAGTGTCACCAAGAGAGATCGGGCTGTCATTTTCTTGAAGTGAGGTGTCACCAAGAGAGATCTTGCTGTCATTTTCTTGAAGTGAGGTGTCACCAAGAGAGATCGGGCTGTCATTTTCTTGAAGTGAGGTGTCACCAAGAGAGATCTTGCTGTCATTTTCTTGAAGTGAGGTGTCACCAAGAGAGATCGGACTGTCATGGTCTTGAAGTGAGGTGTCACCAAGAGAGATCGGGCTGTCATTTTCTTGAAGTGAGCTGTCACCAAGAGAGATCGGGCTGTCATTTTCTTGAAGTGAGGTGTCACCAAGAGAGATCGGGCTATCATTTTCTTGAAGTGAGGTGTCACCAAGAGAGATCGGACTGTCATTGTCTTGAAGTGAGGTGTCACCAAGAGAGATCGGGCTGTCATTTTCTTGAAGTGAGCTGTCACCAAGAGAGATCGGGCTGTCATTTTCTTGAAGTGAGCTGTCACCACGAGAGATCGGGCAGTCATTTTCTTGAAGTGAGGTGTCACCAAGAGAGATCGGGCTGTAATTTTCTTGAAGTGAGCTGTCACCAAGAGAGATCGGGCTGTCATTTTCTTGAAGTGAGGTGTCACCAAGAGAGATCGGACTGTCATTGTCTTGAAGTGAGGTGTCACCAAGAGAGATCGTTCTGTCATTTTCTTGAAGTGAGCTGTCACCAAGAGAGATCGGGCTGTCATTTTCTTGAAGTGAGGTGTCACCAAGAGAGATCGGGCTGTCATTTTCTTGAAGTGAGGTGTCACCAAGAGAGATCTTGCTGTCATTTTCTTGAAGTGAGGTGTCACCAAGAGAGATCGGGCAGTCATTTTCTTGAAGTGAGGTGTCACCAAGAGAGATCTTGCTGTCATTTTCTTGAAGTGAGGTGTCACCAAGAGAGATCGGGCTGTAATTTTCTTGAAGTGAGGTGTCACCAAGAGAGATCGGACTGTCATTGTCTTGAAGTGAGGTGTCACCAAGAGAGATCGGGCTGTCATTTTCTTGAAGTGCGCTGTCACCAAAAGAGATCGGGCTGTCATTTTCTTGAAGTGAGGTGTCACCAAGAGAGATCTTGCTGTCATTTTCTTGAAGTGAGGTGTCACCAAGAGAGATCGGGCAGTCATTTTCTTGAAGTGAGGTGTCACCAAGAGAGATCGGGCAGTCATTTTCTTGAATTGAGGTGTCACCAAGAGAGATCGGGCTGTCATTTTCTTGAAGTGAAGTGTCACCAAGAGAGATCGGGCTGTCATTTTCTTGAAGTGAGGTGTCACCAAGAGAGATCTTGCTGTCATTTTCTTGAAGTGAGGTGTCACCAAGAGAGATCGGGCTGTCATTTTCTTGAAGTGAGGTGTCACCAAGAGAGATCTTGCTGTCATTTTCTTGAAGTGAGGTGTCACCAAGAGAGATCGGACTGTCATGGTCTTGAAGTGAGGTGTCACCAAGAGAGATCGGGCTGTCATTGTCTTGAAGTGAGCTGTCACCAAGAGAGATCGGGCTGTCATTTTCTTTAAGTGAGGTGTCACCAAGAGAGATCGGGCTGTCATTTTCTTGAAGTGAGGTGTCACCAAGAGAGATCGGACTGTCATTGTCTTGAAGTGAGGTGTCACCTAGAGAGATCGGGCTGTCATTTTCTTGAAGTGAGCTGTCACCAAGAGAGATCGGGCTGTCATTTTCTTGAAGTGAGCTGTCACCAAGAGAGATCGGGCTGTCATTTTCTTGAAGTGAGCTGTCACCAAGAGAGATCGGGCTGTCATTTTCTTGGTTTTTTGTTTTATTTTTGCTATCGCTGACTTTCAACTCCAGCGTAGTCCATACACGTGCTATTACTTATAATGCACTGGACATATTTTTGCGTGTGGATTAGCTTTACCGATTACCAGTGTCCTTTGCCATCAGGCGAACCCACACCGACTTCAAAGGTGCTTGTAATTGACGTCCCCAAGTCAAGGACAAGACGTCAGCATTTTAGTAGAACTGGCCAGTGTAGAGGTTGAACCCACTACCTCGGCATCAGCGCACCGGAAGTTTAAGAACAAGTGCTCAAGTCCACTCAGCCACGCTGGCCTCTGTTGGTTTAATTATCATGATGTTTGTCTTTCCCCTACGAAGTTTTGACCTAACTGTTGAGATCTCCTGTCAAGAATGTGTAGTTTATATTACATCTTATTGCCCTCCAGCCCGACACACACAATATCTGTGAGTCTGTGAGTCTCCTGGAGATCGCCATGTTGACCTGCGGTGAGATGACTTCACAACTACAGATGACCTCTTAGCTTAACTCTTCCAGCCCGAGTCTGTTGGCTCGTTAGCTCTTAAAGGACGTGGTTAAAAACAGTTGCATGTCCTTCACAGGACGTTGCAGTCTACCCCATCGTTTATTGGCTATTTTTGATTTATAGGGTGTATTTTTAATCACTTTGCAGTGTTTGAAAATATTGCCGGTCCAAGTTTTGTATTCACCCTCTGTAAAGTTCAGGCAACGTAATAGGTGAATACAAAACTTGGACCAGCAATATTTTCAAACACTGCAGAGTCATTAAACATACACCCTATACTTGACACTCTTAAGTTTTGTAATTTGTCATTGCTTTCTAACCACGCCGGCTAAAGTGGCGAAGCTGTTACGAATCTAATTCGTAATCCCGCATACCGTGTTGTTGTTGTTGTTGTTGTTGTTGTTGTTGTTGTTGTTGTTCTTCTTCTTCTTCTTCTTCTTCTTCTTCTTCTTCTTCTTCTTCTTCTTCTTCTTCTTCTTCTTCTTCTTCTTCTTCTTCTTCTTCTTCTTCTTCTTCTTCTCCTTCTTCTGCGTTCATCCGGAGTTTTTTTTACCGGACGGTATTGCGTTGTGCCTGTTTACAGCAGAGCTGCGTTCTTGCGCCGTTAGGCCGACACATCCGACTTCTGCGGGCATTTGTTGACCGGGTTAACCTTCCCGGGGGCATACCGTGTTCGAAATACAGCTGCGGGCTGTGTGGCAGCAGACTGCCTTGTGTTGGTTTTCATTCAATGGTATAAGTTGATTATGTGGTTTTTCGGGATTTGAAATTTAAATTGGATAGGCCTTAGGTTCATACCAGAATGCGATCGGCGTTGCCAGTAGTGGGTTGTGCTCAATATTTAAATGGTATAAGTGCCAGTCGTTTAGAAATCAGTGGCAAACTACTGAACATAAACTTGCCAAAAATCATAGCCAAAAAATGCCGGCTTTGACTGCAACGTCATGTAAAGGATATGCAACTAACTTTTCTAACGACCGACGTTCATACCATCAAAATCAATGCAAATCGATCTGCTCCTAAATCGCCCGCAGTCGGTGCGTCCGGGATATGTGCAACTCTGGTTCACTAAGCCACAAACGCGGACTCAGTTCTTCTTCTTCTTTGCGTTCATCCGGAGTGATTTTTCAGATATGATTGCCGTGTGTCTCGTTAGGCACCCTAGGGCCGAAACCCTTAGGCCAACACATCCGACTTTTAGCGTGCAATTTTGACCAGGTTAGCATTCCTGGGACTCAGTTGTTCAACTTCTCTCTAACAGAGCCATAGCTCAATGTACGGGTCATGCGTTCTGTAAGGGGAAGTATGATATTCTATCGCCCGAGCCGCGTCTCCTAGTAACAAAACTATTTGTGTGTGACATTGACCCGCGAGTTAGGTCCCCTTCTATTACTAGAAGTTGGGTGACTTCCGGACTTGGCTGATTTTGAGACAGATGATCGTAACAAATGGAGTTGCTGCTTGCAGAAGAAACAGCAGATAACACAGTGATAAGTGATTAGTGGTTGCTGTAAAAGTGATTCGTAACATGCCATTACGGCTATTATTGAATGAGGTGACATGTTTGGGTGTCGGCGGGCCGACTTCACACGGATAGACAGAAATATCAATTGGGGAACAATTTTAGGCCACTGAGACAACTTATAAATGAATTCACAAGTATTATTTAAATTATTTGGAGCTTATGAAAGTAGACAAAAGAAGCAGATAACATACTAGATAACATAACAAGCTAGGGATGTCTAGTTGATCATTCGTCGAAGTACACTTGTTTGAGTAGGCTGGAGCTGTCGTCTTTTGGAAATGACAGGTTCGAATCCCGGTGGTGTAACTATAACTTTTAATTTGTTGTTGCTGTTACTAACAGTTGTTGTTGTTGTTACTGACAGTTGTTGTTGTTGTTGTTGTTGTCTAGTGTGTCCTCTAGCTAGTCTCTACTTCTGTGGAAGACGGTTGAGCCATGGACCAGGCTGATATTCTGAATGCGCTACGAGAAGCAAGTCGTTTTGCGAGAACCAAGTGATGACTACGAATCTACAGCCATGGTCAGACTGCAAGAACAGCAAGTTAACAGAGGGGTAGCTTACGGGGGTATGTGAGCCGGTCGTTCAGAAAACAATGGCAAACTTTTTTCCCCCGCATATCCTTTACAGGACATCGCTGTCAACATCAGCATCTTTCAGCTGATTGTTGATTTCTTGGCAAGATTACGCTCAGAAGTTTGCCATTGCTTTCTGAGCGACCGGCTCACATACCCCGTAAGTTACCGACGCGGAGAGAACCGCTACCAATTCTCGCGCACGTCACGTTACTCACGAGAGTATACGGGATTACGGAGAAAGTCGTGTAACTCCTAGACCAGGGAGACCGGCATTGGCAAACTGCTGAACGTAAAACTTGCCTAGTACATCAATAGCAGCTGAAAAATGCTGGTGTTGACTCAACGTCCTGTAAGGGATATGCAGACATAAAAAATGCAAAACAAGAACACTATGCAGGAAGCCAAAGAAGATTAACAAGCCAACACAGAACTGGTGTCGTTAGCCGCTACACGCTGCAATTATGAAGATCTTTTGACTGACGGACCGACTGACCGACCGACCGACCGACCGACCGACCGACCGACCGACCGACCGACCGACCGACCGACCGACCGACCGACCAACCGACCGACCGACCGACCGACCGACCGACCGGACCGACCGGACCGACCGGACCGACCGGACCGACCGGACCGACCGGACCGACCGGACCGACCGGACCGACCGGACCGACCGGACCGACCGGACCGACCGGACCGACCGGACCGACCGGACCGACCGGACCGACCGGACCGACCGGACCGACCGGACCGACCGGACCGACCGGACCGACCCGACCTACCCACCTACCTACCTACCTACCTACCTACCTACCTACCTACCTACCTACCTACCTACCTACCTACCTACCTACCTGTTGTTGTTGTTGTCTAGTGTGTCCTCTAGTCTCTACTTCTTTCTTTTACTTCTCTGAGTGCCAAGCAATACATGCGAATTTATTTATGCACTGTCTTAGTGCCCTCAAATTGTTCCCCCAACTGATATTTCTACCTTTCACGCCTTTTCTTAGTAACAGAAATATTTGTGTGAGACACTGGCCCACGAAATAAGACTCCTTTCTATTAATAGAATTCCGGGAACTTCCGGGCTGTTGGATTTTCCGACATTTGAGCGCAACAAATGGGACTGTTGCTTGCAGAAGACGCATGGAGATAAGAAAATGATTAGTGATTTGTGGTTGCAATTTAAGAGACTTCGTAACATGCCATTTAGGCAATTATGGGGTCGGGCGTTAGGTCTGTGCTTCGCTGAGCGAGCTGTCCACGAGTCTTGTATCAGTTTGCCGCTTCTGTTTGCATTGAAGTATTTCAGTAGACATTTTCTGCTGTTGGTCTGCCAGAGGACTCCATATTTTCATAGGTGGCGTGTCTGTGTGTGTGTTTTTTTAAAAAAAAGAACAGATTAACCCTTTGTACCAGGGGCGTCACTAGAGGGGTGCGGGGGTGCGGGCCTCACCGGGTGACACCATCAAGGGGTGACACCAAAATAAAAAAATTGCAAATTTGACAAAGCAGACATAGCAAAATAACAAAAATTTAACTTTGTCCGAGTTTGTCGAAGTTCTTTATTTATGTTTTACCTGAAGTATTGAAGTTATATTGTTCAATTTGTTTTCTTTCTTATGTCCTTATTAACTTTTTGACTTATTTTACAAACATTACTATATGCGATTATATATGGTACAGGAACACTCGGAAGAAGACCATGGTGAAAGTCTAGAGGGGTGACACCAAGAGTTTACCGCACTGGGTGACACCAACCCCAGTGACGCCACTGCTTTGTACCCCAAGCTGTTGTTACTTGAACCATTTCTAGCTCAAGAGGTCGCCCGTTAACTCTTTCTATCTAAGTCTGTTCGTTCGTTAACTCATAAAGGAGGTAGTTAAAAAAAAAAAAACGTCAGCTGGGTATCCTTATAAGGAAACGTGGGGATAACAGAAGTTCCACATTCAAAAAATACCCGCGACGTCGTGACTGTCAAAAAATAAAAAAAAATAACTGTCATTTACTGCCATTATAATACCTGGCGGTGTATGGTCTTGAGCCTAAGGAATAAAGGCCACCTGGCTATTGCAGTCGCCGCGAACTGTGCAGGTTAGAGTTTTCTTTTTGCCCCCGACACAACAAAAATGCCACACCTTACCAAGGATTCGAACCCGGGTCTCCGGAAGGAGAATCCGGCATTCTCGCCACTCGGCCAGTTGTACTCATACCCGTGACTATGTGTTTTAATAATTTCAGCTTAAGTGTTATTAATTTATTCACTTAGTATGATATATAACTCTACAATTACATAAATAACCACACATTGTATTATTAGGCGCTCACAGAAGGAGAAGTAGAAATAGAGACTAGAAGACGCACTAGAAGGTAATAGAGACTAGAAGACGCGCTAGTCTCTATTTCCTTCTTCTCCTTCTGTGAGTGCCAAATAATACTATGTGTGTTTATTTATGTAATTGTCTTAGTGGCCTCAACGGTTCTCCCCATTGATATATAATTCTATAGTAACGTACCTGACGAGATGCAGCCAAATATGTCAGCCAAACAAATGGCGTAACGTATTATTTGTGGCTTGTGTGTTTAAGTTCAGCATTCTGCCGTTGCTTGCTAAGCGACCGACGCTTATAACATTGTGAAAATCAACGCAATCAATAATCAACTGGCATCAAAATATTAACAACAATACTCTAATGGGAACGGTGTTTATAGACTTTAGAAAAGCATTCGATATGATAGATCATACTATTCTAATTAAAAAACCCAGAAACAATAAAAGTAAGCTTTAATATAGTGACATTAATAAACTCATTTTTATTAGACAGAAAACAAGTAGTATCACACAATAAATCTCTATCTCAAGCCATTATCATTAATATTGGAGTACCTCAGGGGTCTATACTTGGCCCTTTGTTATTTGCCAATTATATAAATGATCTTCCCTTATATCTGTCGTCGTCCTGAGATCTATTTGCAGACGACTGCACAGTATATACAAACACTATTGATCGTAATGTGCTAGAATTACCCTTGCAACAGGAAGTAAACAGTGTAGTTAACTGGAGTCATGCAAACCGCATGCAAATTAACAGTTCTGTAACAAAAACTATGTTAATAGGAACCAGGCAAAGACTTCACACTCTAAACTCGCAGAGAACTCAAAATCTATCCTTTAATTCCCATGTTCATGCTCTAGTTAAACAAATAGCCAAAAAAGTATACCGACTTGCCAAAATTAAAAATTTCCTTGACGAAAACACAAGAAAGATATTCTATACTTCCCACATGTAAACACATATTGATTATTGCTCCACAATCCGGGATGGATGCTCCACATCAATAACAAAACGCCAGCATTCACTCCAGAAAAGGGCAGTGCATTTAATCAATGGTGATAAGCTTAGAGACAATTCTAACCTACATGATCGTCTTCGCTTACTGCCTCTCGACAAACGTCTACTTTTTAATATGGCTAAACTAATTCACAAAATCATATTTGAAAATGCTCCAAGCTACCCTAGGCGATTGTTTAAATATAACGCAAGACATAGCGAACGACTAAATATACTTCGTGTCCCTAAACCTAGGATAGACTTATATAAAACAAGCTTATAGTGCATTCACATTTGTTTGCCTCCATATAAAAATCCATATCTCAGTAACCAACTGAGGGAAAATTATGAGATTTAGCATATAACCTTAACATCATGTCCACCGAACAACAAAGATTTTTGTTCTGGAGATTGTACAGCAGATTTCAAAGTTTGTTTATATGCGGTATATAATTTATCGGTCAGAGATTAAGTTCATAATTTTAAATGTATTACACCGTAGCCAGACAATCAGCGTTCAGTGTTGAATATTCTACGTGTTTCACGGGATTGGCCTTATGCCAAGAACCCTACGCTGTTTAAACTGGGAGTTTTCAGAGGTGTCGTCAAAATGTGGGTTATTTCATAAAACCTGATAATTTAAAAAAAAAAAAAAAAAAAAAAAAAATTAAATCTTAACACTTATCGCTAACATTAAAATGTGTGAATATTTATCAATGGGATTGTATGCGAAATTGTGTATACACTTCAAAGCATGGCTATGAAGTTGTACACATGTTTTTGTCAAGTAGGTAATTGCAGGAAACTGTTTTATACTATTACAAATTCCGAAAAAAGAATTGCATTGGGTTTGAGTAAACGGTCATTTCGTCGATGGGTGCAAGAATCTGGAATTAAACCACCACACAATAACCAGACGGTATGTAGAAAGGTTATTGTAGACAGCTTTGACAAGGATGTCATAAGGCGAGCTATTATAAAAATACTTTGAAAAGTCGCTTAAAAATCGACAGGGTCGACTTCATTGCACCGGGTTCTATCCCATATGGCTCGGTCTCTTTCCGCAGCGCGGAAAGCATCGCATAAAGCACGAACACCGCAGCTCTAGCGACGACCCACAGGAGTCTCCGAAAAATTTAACTCGTGAACCGAAGGATACGACCCGGAATAGAACCCACAACCTTTGGAGCCCGAGTCAAAAGGCTTGACCACTTCGCCACGGAGACTCCTAAAATTATTTTAAAAATTTGGATTTTATATCCAGGATTATCTAGCATTATAAAAAAATGCTGGATGCCAAAGAAACAGTGACTGTAAGAAAACTTAGGGTTTGGTTGAGAAAGAACAATAACATAGAGCTATCCAAAACAACTTTGTGGAAAATTATAAGGACATTATCTTCACTTTTAGAAAGTACAAGGGAGGTAGAAATATTCTTTGCGAGCAACCGCATTTAGGAGCCACGAGAAGCAGATACCTACGTGAAATAAGGGAAATGCGCAAAGAAAATTATGGAATTGTGTATTTGGATGAAATGTGGATCAATGCGCACCACACAAGTGATAAGGAATGGCAATCAGTGGATGGACACATAAAGCGATATGTGCCCAGCATCGAGCACAAATGGAGCAATAAAGGTATGGCTCTTAGTGGAAAACATACCATTTCCAGAAACGTATTTCTAGCTAGAATTGTTGTCCCTTGTAAAACAGACGCCAAAAAACAAGAAATACCAAATCGACAAGTTGATAGAAGAGCATCGTCATGGGTGATTGAGACTTCCACCGTACCATTCTTATTTTCAATCTGGATGAAATGTGGATCAATGGGCACCACACAAGTGATAAGGAATGGCTATCAGTGGATAGACACATAAAGCGATATGTGCCCAGCATCGAGCACAAATGGAGCAATAAAGATATGGCTCTTAGTGGAAAACATACCATTTCCAGAAACGTATTTCTAGCTAGAATTGTTGTCCCTTGTAAAACAGACGCCGAAAAACAAGAAATACCAAATCGACAAGTTGATAAAAGAGCATCGTCATGGGTGATTGAGACTTCCGCCGTACCATTCTTATTTTAACCCTATAGAACTTGTGTGGGCTAAAATTAAAGGACAGGTGGCAGCTGACAATACTATATTCGAATTGTCTGACGTCAAGATACTAATCCAGTCCGCGCTATTAAATATTGATAAAAGTTACTGGAAAAATGTGAGGACCATGTGTTGAAAGAGGAAGAGGACTATTGGAGAAAGGATGGATTGAATTTTATGCAACCGAGAGCAGTTATCAACCTACTGGAATCGTCTGACACAGATTAAGGTCTGAGCAGATCGCAGACCTTAATCCACGTGCACGCTTACTGGGATATTTTGCTCCAAGTATTCAGACGAATTGCAGGCCCTAGACATTACAGCATCAGCACAATGTCAATGGCAACAGTTTGTATTCCACAGTGATGAAGTTTCAATTCCGTAAGCACTCAGCGGTGACAAACAACTGGTATTGAAAAAAAAACAAAAAACACACCACACACACACTAAACGCATTGAATACCAACAGAAGAGTAATAGTGCAGTGGAAACTGATATATTGTGGCATAACAAGAAACGTGAGAGCAAACACGTTGTCAAATTAGGGGATAACACACGTGCCTACGAATCAATCTATAAACTTCAATGAAAAAGGGACCAACATCTTGGTCGTTAAGTAGAAAGCCCACTACAGAGACACTGACAACTATTTTCATAGTGCAAAACAGGTAATCATGTTCCGTTTCTGAACAGTAAACAGCAGAGTAGACAATCTTTCACGAAGACTCAAAGCGGGTCTGTCACCCATGTGTACGTGTGAACAAACTACACAGACAGCCGAACAGATCCTTAAAAATTGACACATGATGACTAAATTGCGGTATCATTTCTGGTCACTCCATACGCACATTAACGCACAGCTATTTGGAAGCTTTTACGAACTCAATAATATATAAAGATAAATGCATCCTAGTAACATGAATACTTGTGTACAA
Organism: Cepaea nemoralis; assembly: GCA_014155875.1. NCBI lineage: Eukaryota > Metazoa > Mollusca > Gastropoda > Stylommatophora > Helicidae > Cepaea > Cepaea nemoralis. The sequence continues at coordinate 173,858 of JACEFZ010017308.1, read as the reverse complement.
TTATTAACCAGCAGCTGAAGGAAACGAAGAAGGAAATGAAAAATAAAGTAAGAAATATATTCCTTCTACTTTCCTGTCAATTTACACATTATTTACCCCATGCCTCTGTAAATTCTCTGTCTTTACTAATATTACACATTGCACCCCTCTCGGGAGTCTCCGTGGTGAAGTGGTCAAGCCGTCTGACTCGAGCTCCGAAGGTTGTATGTTCGATTCCTTCATTTCACGAGTGCATTTTTCAGAGACCCCGAGGTCGTCGCTGGAGCTACGGAGTTCGTGCTTTGTGCGACGCTTTCCACGCTGCGGAAAGATACTGAGCCATATCGGATAAAAACCCGGGACAATGCAGTCGACCCTGTCGACTTTTAAGCTACTTTTTTATTGCACCCACTCCCATACGAATATGGCTACGCCTTGTACTTGTGTCCTTACCCCGAAATGACGTTGCTTTACTGTAAGACTAGTTTGTTAGCGTGAATTCACTACATTTTCCCCAATACATCAAAGAAATGTCGCAGCTTTCGATGATTTAAGTTGCTTTTGGACCTATCAAAGACGTATTCCTTGGGTGGGGGTAAATATAAGACGGCGGGAAAAATGTCATAACGATGCAACAGACAGTTTTCAAAATAATTGATCGTGAATGGCATTAATTTCCGGACAGACTATAGCATACTCTGACACTCAGTTGTGGAACAAGTCTTCCACAATAAATCAAAGACACCACCAATCATTATGTATACAGTCGCAACCTGTTTGAACACTACCTCAGGGACAGACTACATGCCCCATTAAAAAAAAACAACAACAACAACAGCAACAAAGACAATAATAATGGTAAATTATCTCGAACGACACCTTGCCAAAAAACACTTCCCATATGTATGGCACGTACACCTTCCTTGGGTATTTATGATGCCCATGTTAAACATTGCCTCAGTGAGTCATGTATTATTTATTATTTTTCATGCGTTTTAATGCTTATTGTTCTTTTGTTGTCAAAGATTTGCTTCATAAGAGATGTTGAATGAAAGAATGTATGAGAGGAAATAGAAAAGAAGGACAGAATGTCAGACGGGCCTGCGTGCCCAATTCTAAACCCTTTGAAAATAAAGATTTTCGTTCGTTCATTCGTTCGCAAAGCAATTTGCTCCTTAATCATCTATGACTGACTTCGAACCCGGTGTAAAACTGCGTTCACTACCACTAAACCATAGCCGCTGGCTTGTAAAATTGACAACACACAAATAATTACAATTAACAATCACAAATAATTATCTTCATTCAAACACAATTACATATGGTCCCCCAATAGTGGCCAATGCACTGTTAAAGTGTAACACGGTAAGTATGTAAGTCCCCCGGTTTTTTTTTTTCACGCCATGAGGCGAATTGGGTACATGGTGTTATGCCTATATCTGCCTAGACCAGCCTGCTCTCGGTCAGTCTTGTGGTCAGTAGCATGTGGGTCGCCTGTACTTCCCAGACAATTTCATGGAACCCATATTTATTCTGGATCGACTTGCAAGCTCAGTCAATCTTAACATCCCAACATTACAGGGGATTCGAACACACCATCAACGGCACCATAGGTAATCGTGCTTACCAGTGTGTCACCGGGGCTCCAAAAATACATATACATAATTATTACTTTACCGTCTTCTATCGCATCTATTTGTTACTTAGTCCCAGTTTGTCTTAGTTATTGATGTAGCTCGTTCTGTTTCCGACAATTATAGTTTTCATTCCTTCCTAACCAAACGATTTATTATTTCAAAGTAACAATTGTCTGCGACAGAAATAGTTGGCGTAAGACGTGTCTGTATTTCAGGGAGTTAAAATAGCTCTGCCCTGTGATAAAGGGCGCTGAAGTAATAGCTTGAGTACACGAGGTTGGTGCAACTACTGGCTGGCAGAGTATGGAGTGACCTCCTCCTCTTCTTCGTTCCTCGTTCGAGGGGAATGTGTCACACCTATGCATCTCAGAGGTCAGCGTGTCAGACTTCTCTGTGCGTTTGTCTCAGGTTTGCTTCTTAAAGACTCCTTCCACCTTGGCCTCCTCTGTCTGTTCATGGACTCTCTTTATCTGTTGGGTTTACGTGTAGATGGGGAAAAGGTGAACAGTTCTTATAACCCGTGCAGTGTAGCGTTGGTAATCATGTCTGTCTACATATTCATGTTGTGTGGCGTTGGTCATCATGTCTGTCTACATATTCATGTCGTGTGTGGTTGGTCATCATGTGTCTACAGCCTTATGTCGTGTGGGGTTGGTCATCTTGTCTGTCTACATATTCATGTCGTGTGGGGTTGGTAATCCTGTCTGTCTACAGCCTTATGTCGTGTGGCGTTGGTGATCATGTCTGTCTACAGCCTTCTGTCGTGTGGCGTTGGGCATCATATGTCTACATCCTCATGTCATGTGGGGTTGGTCAAAATGTCTGCCTACAGCCTTATGTCGTGTGCCGTTGGTCATTATGTCTGTCTACAGCCTTATGTTGCGTGGCGTTGGTCATCATGTCTGTCTACATACTTATGTCGTGTGGCGTTGGTCATCATGTCTGTCTACATACTTATGTCGTGTGGGGTTGGCCATCATGTCTGCCTACATACAATTGTCGTGTGCCGTTGGTCATCATGTCTGTCTACAGCCTTATGTTGCGTGGCGTTGGTCATCATGTCTGTCTACAGCCTCATGTCGTGTGGGGTTGGTCATCATGTCTGTCTACAGCCTCATGTCGTGTGCCGTTGGTCATCATGTCTGTCTACATACTTATGTCGTGTGGGGTTGGTCATCATGTATGTCTACAGCCTCATGTCGTGTGCCGTTGGTCATCATGTCTGTCTACATACTTATGTCGTGTGGGGTTGGTCATCATGTCTGTCTACATACTTATGTCGTGTGGGGTTGGTCATCATGTCTGTCTACATACTTATGTCGTGTGGGGTTGGTCATCATGTCTGTCTACATACTTATGTCGTATGGTGTTGGTCATCATGTCTGTCTACAGCCTCATGTCGTGTGCCGTTGGTCATCATGTCTGTCTACATACTTATGTCGTGTGGGTTGGTCATCATGTCTGTCTACATACTTATGTTGTGTGGGGTTGGTCATCATGTCTGTCTACATACTTATGTCGTGTGGGGTTGGTCATCATGTCTGTCTACATACTTATGTCGTGTGCCGTTGGTCATCATGTCTGTCTACATACTTATGTCCTGTAGCGTTGGTCATTATGTCTGTCTACATTTTTATGTCGTGTGCCGTTGGTCATCATGTCTGTCTACAGCCTCATGTCGTGTGGCGTTGGTCATCATGTCTGTCTACATACTTATGTCGTGTGCCGTTGGTCATCATGTCTGTCTACAGCCTTATGTTGCGTGCCGTTGGTCATCATGTCTGTCTACATACTTATGTCGTGTGGGGTTGGTGATCATGTCTGTCTACATACTTATGTCGTGTGGCGTTGGTCATCATGTCTGTCTACATACTTATGTCGTGTGGGGTTGGTCATCATGTCTGTCTATAGCCTCATGTCGTGTGGGGTTGGTCATCATGTCTGTCTACATACTTATGTCGTGTGGGGTTGGTCATCATGTCTGTCTACAGCCTCATGTCGTGTGGGGTTGGTCATCATGTCTGTCTACATACTTATGTCGTGTGGCGTTGGTCATCATGTCTGTCTACATACTTATGTCGTGTGGGGTTGGTGATCATGTCTGTCTACAGCCTTATGTCGTGTGGGGTTGGTCATCATGTCTGTCTACAGCCTCATGTCGTGTGCCGTTGGTCATCATGTCTGTCTACATACTTATGTCGTGTGCCGTTGGTTATCATGTCTGTCTACAGCCTTATGTCGTGTGCCGTTGGTCATCATGTCTTTCTCCAGTGTTCTTTCGTATTTTGTTGTCTACGGCAAGGTTATGGATGGTACACAAAAACCTGCTTTGTTTTTGGAGAAAAATAAGTTAGCGTCTATTTGTTGGTGTGTGCCTGCAAGTCACTAAGTGTTGATTAGGTTTGGATGGCGTCGAGTATAATTGTATGTCGTAAATTTGTCGTCAACAGTGTTTTTCTCAACAGAAGTTACACTCTTTCCAAAACTCTTTGCGTTCCACAAACTCAATACACAAAGACAATCTATCTGTATTTGAACATTCAATAACATTGATGACACATCACTTACATCAAGATGACATTCAGTAAGGACATAGACATCAAGTTTACAAGATGGCGACAAGGTCAAAATGGCGACAAAATCACAATGTCGACAAGGTCAAACGGTGACAAGTTTCACAAATCACAAATGTTTTACACGTTTACAGGATCAAACAATATGTACTGTACATTTATTAATGGTTTTACACATATTTAAACAATGTAGTAATGGATCACACTGAGACTTTTACGATCACATTTACATAGCTATAACCTTGACAAATTTTATAAGTTCAAGATTTATAGTTTTAAATAACAAAGACGAGCAACACACGTCTACATATATTAGGTTCTTAAACAAGGACGAGCAACCCACGTCCACACATGTCAGGATCTTATAATTGGCTCGTTAGCTAACACGTGTGAGACAGTACAAGTATAACGTGATTCGACGTAAGACACAGCGACACAAGTTCTATGGATTTATTGCCACATTAAATACAGAACGATAATTACAACAATCTACAATATATAACTCACGACGCTCACAACCACAATACAGCTCATAGGTCTGACGCTCAAGATATCAGTCGTTCGGCTTTCAACCACAGAGATCCACACAAACGCCTTGCTCTCATCACACATGTCCTTCCAGTCTCTGGTCCCAGCTCGGTCTGAGGCTAGCACGCAAGCTGCCCACTGCCTCTAGTGGTGTCACGTGGCCTGCGTGCGTCTGTCGTCAGCCTGACCGCTGGTCGCGCGTCAGGTAACAATCTTGCCAGCCGACAATTCTTGTCCGCCGGGTGTCGTAACGATGTTGCTGCATAGCTATACCATGTTAGGCTCTGACAATATCCTTTACAGGACATCGCTGTCAATACAGCATTTTACTGCTGTTGTGATCTCTTGGCAAGTTTACGTTGAGTAGTTTGCCATCGTTCGTATTGCGTCAAACAATTTAGCTTCTTCTTTCTTTGTCACTCCCTGCCTCTCTTCCATTTAAATTTCCTTTTGTTACTGCGTACTCAAGCGTTTGCCTTGTCGTGACATGCTTAAAGAATATCGACTGTTTCCATTTGATGCGAGTAACCGGCTCTTGTGTGGGTTTACTTCTTTTAAGGTATTTTCCTTGCGCTTTTTAACTGTCCACTGTGTTCTCAACATTTTTTCACCGACCACATCTCTACAGCTTCCACATAATTCCTTACTAGCCTGCTAATTATCCACTTCCGTACATCAGGGATGGCTCTATATAGTTCGTAAGAATTCGTTTGCGCACCTCGATTTACAAAGATATGTCATCTTATGAAATGCTACAATTTCATGGGTTATATGTTAAAAACTAATATATGAATCTTTTGAGTTGTCTACAGTAACTGCTTATATTTCAGTCAAACTTTCTGTTTCTGGCATTTAAATGGTTTGCATCCATCTAAGAGTTAAGACTGAAGCCTGTTTACTCAAATGCCAGAATCAGAAATAATTAGATTTCCAGTAAATTCCAATGCAGCATTTCAGTTTCTATGTTAAAACGCAGTTCTAATTTTAATATGTCTGTCAGACGCTAAGAAGAAGCAGATGTGGAGGCTAGTTTACGCTATCCTGTTGTTTATAACACGTAATAAGGCAGGAGTTGTTTATTCACAATGCGGCTGTCAGAAGCTTGTCAGATAACGCCATTGGCGTGTCCCACTTTCGCCCTGCCGAGAGACAAGACCTGGGCTTGAGAGAGACACGTAAACTCTTGCCTTTCAATCGGCCTCAAACATGTTCAACGCCTGTACAGAATGACACGCGGATTTGCTAAATAGGTTCAGTTGTTGTTGTTATTGCAGCTGCTGTTATTGCTTATCCCTTACAGCTGGATGTGTTTTCCTTTTCCTTACTCCTTTCACGCCTTAAACTGTTCTAACGAACGTAAACACGGAAGTCACAAACAACTTGTCGCACGATTTATGGCCTGGCACATTTCGCTGCATCTTCGTCAGGTGCATACTGGAGAGTTATATATCATATGATGTAAATACATGAATAATACTTTTGCAAGACACTTAAAATACACAGTGACAATTATTGTTCGACTGTGGAGCATTTGTTATCCCCAAGGTTCAATTTCAAAACGAACTCTTACATGTTTGCATAAAACTGGCTGGAACAGCCTAAATGCTAATGTCTCACTATATTTGAGTAATCGTTTATTGTTAGTCGATTGTTCGTGCGGTGTGCACCTGATAAGATGCAGCGAAATAAGTCAAGCAATAAATTGTAAAGCATATTCCCATAACAAAACGAGGGAGGGGAAAACACCTTTTAGGAGAGGCCCATCGTTTCTCAGTACACCAGCATGGCCTGGGGAAAAGATTTAACAATTGCTTCCTATCTTTGATTGTTTAATAATAAGCATAATAGCTGAGAGACAGAACGAGCTGGAACAATAGATGTGATACAGAAAGGATTGAAATGGTTTCTGTAGTTTAGTTTAGTTGTTGGATCAACATCACGGCACACGGTTTAACGCATAAGTGTTCCGTTTTCCTCCTAACTCAAACATGAGTCTGGAGAAACTCAGCTCAATGCATGAACTCCGTTGCATCAGCGAGGATCCTGAAATACTTTGGTTAGATTTTAAACTCGAAATTTTGCCCGGGCAGCGCCGTTAGGCTACTCTTTTTCGATTTCCAACTGCCAAGGGATTTTTTACGTGGGCAACAATACACACGGGCGTCCGATCTTACTACCCAGAGACCAGGGGAAATTTTATTACTGGAAGTCCAGGTGGATTTTTAAAAATAAATTCTGGTCCTCGCCAGGGCCTGAACCTCCAGCACTCGAGGCGGACACCATACCTCGAGACCACTCAGCCCTCTGTATGGTTTCTGTAGTGTAGAAGGAGCCAAAATAATAGTTGGGAGACAGAAAGCATTAATAGTTGTGAAACAGAATGAGTTAAAATAATACGAGAGGGCTTCAAGTGAACACTTTACATGTTTTTAATGTGCGTGTGTGTATGTGAGTGTGCGTGCGCACGTGCGCGAATATATTCTGAAAAAGTAAAGACCATGTCTCGGTGTAGTCATCACTGCATTCAAAGCAAGTCCTTCAGCGCCAATAACGTGCTTGGATTCCTGTAGAAAAACCGACTCTTGGGACACAACCCTGTGTGCCTAACCCGATCGTGAACAGTTTGTTACAGAAGTCACACCGTTTTGAAACTTCCCACTCCACTCATACACTTGCTGGGCTGACAGGCATGCATCACCATACTGTCGATGAATTTCTATAGGTGTACTCAACTCTGATCACAAAACAGATAACAGGACGTGGCTCCTCTTTGGCGCATGTCAACAGTAGGGCGGCCATCTTTAAACTGGCGCTTTCCCAAGCCTTCAAAATTATATGTTCGTCAGCACTGTGATGTCACGCGCTTAACATTCTTGACATCCTTAACAACAATATTGCCAGGTTACAAGACAGTAGTATGGTTATTATAATTTATATCACACTTTTAAGGTTTTCATTTGAAGACCACCCCCACCCCCAACCCAATAGTTGTGAGACAGAAGGAGTTAATACTTGGGAGACAGAAGGAGTTAAAATAAAATAACTACTTTTAAACTGATAGATAAAGATATAATGATCTTACAAGTCATGGTTACGACAGATTGAGAGCAGGTGATGGCCAGTTAGCATTTCACAAGGTGAATATGAATGTGTGGCCAGGTGAAAAACAAGAGGTTACCATAGAAACGACGCCATATTCAGTTATAACCTTTTTGTTTTATTTGGTTCTCTTCTTTAAATTGTGTTTACGATTTTTATGTTAAAGAAACAATGATAACACCGCTCAAGGACATATTTCGTTACATAATAAAACTTTATTTTACAGTGCTTAGATATGAAAGGGTTAAAGAAATAGAATTTTGAAAAGTGCGCTTAAAAATAGTACCACATAATAATAAACTGACAATATTTTAAGTAAGAAATCACCGTTTTTTCTCGATGTGACAGAAAGCATAAGACACGTCTTTGGTAGTCTACGGACAATTTGTAAGTTACAATTAGTGGGCGTGTCTAAAGACATATTCTTCCTTCTAAAAGTTCCCGAAAATATTTTACCACGTGAATGCAAGTTTAAGATAATTGTAGTTTACAGTAAAATAAATGTTATCTTTATATGTCATAAAATACACCATGTTTGTAATATTTGTTTCTTTGTTTTTCTTTCAAAATTAAGAACACATACATTTATGAACAAGCTTTACAATTAACGTTTGCGTGTTAATGTTCTTCTTCTTCTTAAAGTCCAAGCTGTATGGCGTAGGTGATCATGTCTGTCCTCAGCCTTCTGTCTCGTATACTGTCAATCATTTCCGATACTGATGTTCCTCCATGTCGTGATGTCACACTGTCCTTTTGTCTTCCCTTGCCTCTCCTCTCCTCTTCCCCGTTGTGACAACATACTCCAGCTTGTATTTTCTCATGACATGCTCAAATTAAATGTGCTGTCCTCTTCTGAAGAGAGTGACTTCTTTCTGAGTGAGCTTCTTCCAAGACATGGCCATTATTCTTTCTGTCTGCCCACGGTGTACTAAATAACTCTTCACTAAAACCACATCTTTTCGGCGTCCACATTCACGCGTGTGTAAATTGTCCAGTATTCGCTTCCGTATATCACGATTGGCTCAAAATATCACTTAAGTACTCTTGTGCTCATTTGTCTCATATTTAGATTCTAGAGATGTCCATTTAACGGTTCAGATTTGATGAAAATCCCCTTCTTGCTTCTCCCATTAACGACATCTACCACATATCCATCCATCCATCCATCCATCCATCCATCCATCATATGCCATGCTGGTAAGCGTGGGCGGTCATGATTCGTCATTTCACTAAATCACCAGAGTCGTGGATCATCTCAGTGTTCTTGTCTCAACCAGGCCACGTGGTCAAGCCATCCAGGTATTTACTTCTCTGTCATTCCCCTTGTTCTCTTCCCCTCGATCTTTCCACTTGTCACCAAATTCTCTAATTTATTTCTTCTCATAACGCGTCCAAAGAATTGTGACTGTCTACGTTCTTCTAATCATTTTACGATTTTCCTTTGTTTCTTGTAGGACTTGGTCGTTGGTTTTTCTGTCTGTCCATGATATTCTTTGCATTCTCCTCATAAACCACATTTTCACAGCCATCAGATGTTTTTCAGCTTGACTGCTCATTGTCCACGTTTTACATCCATACAAAAGTGCAGGTTCTGTGTAGCACCTCAACACTCTGTTTCTCTTAGCAATTGACATCTTTTTATTGGTCAGTGTGTTTTTCATCTTGCAAAAGGCTACCTTCGCCGTGGCGATTCTTGTTCTAATCTCTTCAAGGCATCTCCCATCAGATGTTATGACTGTACCGAGATAATTGTATTGATTCACTTGTTTAAGAGTATTTCTATTTACCTGTATATTACATTGTAGTATTTCGTTCTTCATTGTGACGACCATAATCTGTGTCTTCTTACAATTTAAGTCTAATCCTAGTAGTTCACTGTGTGCAACACCGCATCTACTGGATGTTGCTAATCCTGCTCATTGTCTGCAGTCAGTACTGTGTCATCTGCATATCTAATGTTATTGATGATTCCTTTCTCCAATGATGATTCCTTTCATATCTTGTACATTTCTGAAAATATGATCACTATACAGGGAAAACAGATCTGGAGACATTACACATTCCTGCCTTACACCTCTCTTATTAGGCCTATATTGACTTACTTCATTATCAATTATGATGGCAGCTTGTTGTTTCCAATACAGTATGTTTTTTTTTTTTACAAGTCTAAGGTCTTTCCCATCAATTTGTAGATCTGCCAGCATCTCTACCATGTTGACATGTCTTACTTTATCGAAAGCCTTTGTGTAGTCAATAAAGCAAAGATGTATATATCTATTTACTTGTATAGAACGTTCAATTACTGTTCTCAACATGCACGCAGCATTTACTGTACCCTTGCCTTCTACAAACCCGCATTGTCCTTCTCCTATTTCGGGTTGTATTTTCGTCCTTACTCTTTGCATGACACTTCTTAGCAAAATCTTCGTGATGTGACTCATTATACTAATTGTTCTTTGCTGATAACATTCCAAGGCTCATGATTTCTTTGGGATTGCAATATATACAGACTTGCAAAAGTCATGAAGTATATCTCCAGTATAATATATTGTGTTCAGCAGTCTGGTGACTTGATATATTCCATATTCTTCTAAAGCATTAAGCATTTATTTTGTGATGTTGTCTGAACCTGGGGTCTCGTCAGTTGTCACATGGTTAAGAACATTCTGATCCTCCATCTTCAAAATTGATGATCTTTCATTATTATTTCGAATATCATACTGCCCTTCTCTGTTACCATCATAAAGATTTTTCACATAATTTAACCATACATGTATAATCTGATATTTTCTTATATATTAATAAGCTCCTGAATTCTTGTGTGCATTAATTTGGTATATTTACTGTTGTATTGTTGTTCAATTTCTATGCATTTTTTTTAAAGCCATGCTTATTTTAAAGTTCGTTCGTTCGTTCGCTCGTTCGTTCATTCGTTTGTTCGTTCGTTCGTTCGTTCGTTTCTTACATAATGTTCTGGCTTTTCTGTGAATTTCTTCATATTTGGCAGGATTATTATTGTTATGTCTTCTTGTTTCCATTAGTTGTAAAATTTCTTCAGTCATCCAGTTCTTACGACCCACTTTCTTTAATTCTGGAATAGTTTTTTTTTTTCTGTCTGCATAACTGATTATATTCTTTAACATTTCCCATTGATCATCCACATCTTGAAATAGGATCTCTAGATCAGACAGTATGTCAAGTATGTTCTTTACTTCTATGTTAACATTGTCTTGTATTAACTTGTCATTTTTCAATGTACATAGGATCATATTTAGTGTTTCCTGGTGAATACTAGACTGTCTTTAACTTTACCCTCAATATTCCTGCAATCAACTTGTGATCACTGTAACAGTCAGCATTAGGAACTGTTTTTGCGATTGTTAACGTATTTCTAAACCTTCTGCTAATCAGGATGTAATTAATCTGTTTTCTAATTAATCCTGCTGTCTGGACTTCTCCATGTCCATAATCTTCTACGATGTTGTTTAAACCACAGGTGTTTCCTACTATCATTTCCTGCTCTTTTGCCCATTCTACAAGACTGTATCATCTTTCGTTTCGCTCTCCCACACCATGGTTGCCTACTGTGCATCTGTCGCCTAGATTCCCCACTTTTGCATTGAAGTCACCTATTATGATAATTATGTCTGAATTTTTACATTTCTTCAAAGCAGACTCCGTCGCATTATAAAATTCCTCTATACTATCTTCACTGTATTCTCCTGTTGGGGCATATATTTGAATGACGTTTATGTTAAAAGGTCTGCTGATTAATTTTACCAGTAGAACCCTGTTCAACACCGCCCAATATCCTTGAACAGATTTTTATATTTCCCGATCCAAGATAATTGCTACACCTCTGCCGTTTTCTCCTCCAGAATACATAATCTTACATTCTTCCCCTGTCATAATCCCTGCCCATTTCCTCTCGCACATTCCTAATATATTAATCTTCTCTCTTTCCATTTCTTGTTTGATGTTATCTAATTTTCCGTCGTCGCTTAACGTTCGAACATTTCAGTGTCCCTGTCCTTTTCTTGTGATGATCTGTAATTAAGCGAATCATGATAAACTAGGCAACTGTGAAGAAGGTAGTTTGCCATTGCTTTCCTTCTTGGCATTGACCATACTGGCCGGATGACCGTAGCCATTGTCGCGTTAAAGAGATCGTCTGCCTACCGATGCGAAACTTGAGACCATAACCAACAACTATCTGTCGGCTGCCCTAAAAATTTCATTCACCACCTGCCTTCTGTTGTTTCTTGGGAACAACTTCCGAAAACGAATACGAAATAACAATACATCCTTCCCAGAAATAAACAAACACTGCGTCCTCTAAAGAAAGAAGCGTTACGTCGTCGCCATTTTATATAGAGTGTATTTGTAATGACTGTGAGTTTTTCTGAAAATATTGCCGTTCCAAGTTTTGTATTCACCCTCTGTGGAGTTCATGCAACATAAAAGGTAAATACAAAACTTGGAACGGCAATATTTTCAAAAACTCCACAATCATCAAAAATACATCCCTGTAGCAAGATACTGAATTTTAAGGTGGATTGGCCAGTACCTTTCCACGAAGCTTTCTCATTGTCATTGTTGCTACAGTCATTCTCCTTGCGTGTTGCTGCAGTAATTTTTCTAGCTTAATGCTAGCGAAATCGCTTAGCATGTACTAGCTACTGTCAACCCCTGTAGCGTGTAGCTCTCCCAAATGGTGTAGCACCAGAAACGAAGCCAATCCGGGAGAGATTCCAACGATGACACTGCGGACTGGCATCGTACGACGATGAAAATAGGTGTTCCCACCAGGATCTCAGTAAATATTTGGTTTATTTCAGCTGGAGACATTTCTGATTTATCCAGTTTATAATTAAAAAAAAAAAAAAAACAGGTTAATCTCTTAACGAATATTCAGTTTGGAATTTGACGAGATGCACACATATTATTTTTTTTTTAACGTGAAGTATGGTTGAACGTTTGAGTCAACAATGTCAAATATTGTTTTCATTTAATTAGCTTTGTTTTTCTTCCTTATTGCCTTTGTGGCAGTGAATATAGTTTCATAATCCCACATATAGGGTTTAAAATCAGCAGCCGGCGGTTTGTAAGTACACCGCTTTACGATGATTTTTCACGATTGTACGAGCGTCAGTCGTTCAGAAAGCAATGACACACTTATCATCATCATCAAGTGCCATGCCAGCTGGCGTAGGCGTTCATGGCTCTCCACAGATCTCGGTCTTTGGTGTTCTGGATCAACTCTGCTGCTAATGTTCCTCTATGCTTACAGTCTCAATCCATCCAGCATCATTTCTATTGGTCGGTCCTCTGCGTCTCTTCCCCTCGATCTTTCTAATCGTCACGATTTTCTTCAATGCCTCTCTTCTCATCACATGACTAAAGGAAGCTGTTGTCTCTTCTTATTGTTGTATGTAATGTTCTAGTTTCATTAGCCTCTACCAGGCAATCGTTATTTGCTCTGGCAGTCCAAGGAATTCGCAGCATTCGTCTCAGGAATCATATCTCTGTTGTTTCAAAAGTTCTTCCTAATTTCTTCTTTTACATTCCAAGATTCACTGCCATACAGCAAAACTGGTTCTATATAGCATTTCAGCACTCTCTTTCTTACATTTATTGGTAGTTACTTATTGCATAAGATACTCTTCATGTTCTGAAAAGGGGCTTTTGCCTGCCATATTCTGCTCTTAATCTCTGTTGTACATTCTTCCATCTGATGTTATAAATGCCCCTAGGTAGTTAAAACTATCCACTTGGTGAAGAATTTCCCATTCTATTTCAATGTAACATTTTGGTGTCACCTTTTTCTTGATCTCGCCTTTGTTGCCGTTTTCTTGATATCACCATTGTTACAGTTTTCTTGATATCACCATTGTTACAGTTTTCTTGATACCACCATTGTTACAGTTTTCTTGATATCACCATTGTTACAGTTTTCTTGATATCACCATTGTTACTGTTTTCTTGATATCACCGTTGCTACTGTTTTCTTGGTATCACCAATGTTATTGTTGTCTTGATATCACCGTTGTTATTGTGTTTTTTTAAATTAATATCACCATTGTTACTGTTTTCTTGATATCAGCAGTGTTACTGTTTGAACGTAAAATGCCTAGAAAATCCAGACAGCTAACAAATGCTGGGATTGATTGCCACGTATTGTAAGAAAAGATGCAACTAATTGACTTCTCCCCATAACTGTTTCATGTGTCGATAAATAGGATAGGGGAGAATAAGAGCTTGCATTAATAATTGAATGTCATAGATTAATAAATGAATGTGATGGATTAATAAATGAATGCATGGATTAATAAATGAATGTGATGGATTAATAAATGAATGTCAAGGTTTAATAAATGAATGTCATGGATTAATAAATGAATGTCATGGATTAATAAATGAATGTCAAGGATTAAAAAATGGAATGTCTTTGGATTAGAAAATGAATGCCCAAGGTTTATAAAGGGAATGTCATGGATTAGTAAATGAATGTCACGGATTAATAAATGAATGCCATGGATTAATAAATGAATGACATGGATTAATAAATGAATGTAATGGATTAATAAATGAATGTGATGGCTTAATAAATGAATGTCATGGATTAATAAATGAATGTCATGGATTAATAAATGAATGTCATGGATTAATAAATGAATATCATGGAGTAATAAATGAATGTCATGGATTAATAAATGAATGTCTGTATGAGCAGCTTGTATCTCAGGTTTTGGCGAGGATTTTCAAACACTTTTCCAATCCCCCCAAAGGGCCGCGTTCCAAACACAACTGCAGGCGATTTGGAAGCAGTCCGTCTTGCGCTAATTGTCAATGTTATGAGCTTCGGTTATTCAGAATGCAATGGCAAACTACTGAATGTAAACTTGTCTTGTAATTTACAGGCAGCCAAAAAAATATGGGGTTGTCTGCGACGTCCTTATAGGGCATGTAACTAACTAAATCTCGTATGTGTTTATTAGTCCTTACCTTACACCCGCAGGAAAGAAGTACAATAAAACCTCGGTTTTCGTTGATAATCCGTCCGAAAACAGTCGGCGAAATCCGAAACCGACACAATTATATCCATATGAATTAATGTAAATCCAATTAATCTGTTCTAGAAACTCAAAAAATACAACAAAAAAAAACAAACAAAAAAACACACACACACATTTTATAAAGCATAAATCTAGTGTTTAATACTATGCTTATCCCCCGGACTTGTCCGAACTCGCACCTTCGCCGTGCCTAGAAACACTTTGTATGCCAGTGCGTCTCCTGAATTTTTCAAAAAATCCTCTGCTGGCCTTAAAATCGTACACTAGCACTCATCGACTCCATGGCGATGGAATTACAGATGCAGTTCGTAATCCTGCATATCCGCGTTCGAAACACCGCTGCAGGACGATTCGGCAGCAGACTATCTTGTGTTGGTTTTTTACAAAATGGTATGGATGCCGATCGTTCAGAAAGCAATCACAAACTACTGAGCGTAAACGTGGCAAGAGATCACAACTGCAAAAAATGCTGGTGTTGACTGCTTGTCCTGTAAAGGATATGCAACTAACTTTTTTAACACAATCACTCGTCCCAGGCATTTTCTTAATGAGATCGGAATACAACTGTCTGGCCTTGTCACATGTGATTAATTGCCTCCAAAACAGAATCACCATCTAAATAGTTTTGATTTATCCAAATGAATCATAACTGTTTAACATCTTCAATTGTTTGCGATCTCTGTTTCGTTAGTACATACATGCCTTTCACTACATTAGCGTTCTTTATTGCTTCCTTTTTCGCCACATTAGAACTTATCGTGGATGGCGACTTCCAGTACATGCGGCCGATTTCAGCCATCTTAATACCTCTCTCGCATTTTATTATTAAAAAGTGATGCTCACGCAACGAAAAACAACGCCATAACTGAGCAGAAGAACGCGTGGGTCCCTTTGTTTTCACAAAATTAGCAGCGAGGTTATGTAGGCACGCCGACGAAATCCGAGGCAACCTACGAAAACCGAGACAAATTTTTCGCCGAAAAAAATCCACGAAAACCGAAGATAGCTGAAGACAACGAAAACCGAGGTTTTACTGCATTTGAATAGCATTTCTGTCCTTCTATTTGGGGTTTTTGCCTTCTTGTACCCTTTATCCCCCATAATGGCTAAGTCTCTGTGTCAACTCACTCCAGCCCTAAACGTATGGTTAATTCCTGCGTCTACTTCTCTTCTCTGTGTCTTTTGTGGGTCTTCTTCTATTTAGTTTGTTTTGTGGATTCTCGAGAAAGGACTTTCTAGTTTTGCCTTTCACGTGTGTCCTCGATGTGTTTCCTAGACATCGCCGTCGTTGTTTCACCTCTTGGTTAGTAGTCAGTTGTATACAGTTCCTTACATCGGTTAGGTTGCACTGAACTGTTGAATTATCGTTCAGAAAGCAATAGCAAACTACTGAACGTAAATGTAACATGCAAACAGTGATATATGAGTGGCTACTGTGAGGTAGAGAGAGAGAGAGTGAGAGAGAGAGAGAGAGAGAGAGTAAGAGAGAGAGGGTGAAAGAGAGTAGGAGAGAGAGGGCAAGGGAGAGTATAGAGAGTGAGAAAGAAAGCGAGGGGGAGAGAATGGAAGAGAGAGTGAGAGAGATTGAGAAAGAGTGAGAGAGAGAGAGAGAGAGAGAGAGAGAGAGAGAGAGAGAGAGAGAGAGAGAGAGAGAGTGAGAGAGAGAATGAGCTAGAGAGTAAGAGATGGGGAGAGTGTGAGAAAGTCCACAGTGTGAATCCATTACAATGAACTCAAACTCGGTGAGCAAAAATCAGTGGAGAATGAATCGAATAATAATAATAATAATAATAATAATAATAATAATAATAATAATAATAATAATAATAATAATAATAGCATAACCTAAAGCAAATATGTAAAAATAACCTAAACCACAACACAACGAACCGGAGGTTCCGATCTCACTGATCTTCCTCAGGAGCAGCACAAACATATCTGAAGAAACAAATAAATTAATAAACACTTAACACAGGAAAGTATACCTCAGGCAGATACGCCTTCTTCTTCTTCTGCACCTGTCCGGGATGTTGTTTTAGACGTAATTGTGTTGTGCCTGTTTATAGCAGAGCTGCGATATGTGAACCTTCTCTAGGCAGATGCACCTACTGGTCTGCCATGCCTACTTAGTCTCTACTATTGCTAGTGTGTATCAGGGGAGTATTTATTGAGCTGAAGTATAAAGAACGCTTACCAAAGCAGTCGCCACTTGCTGCATAATTACGTTGTTTATTTTGTTATACGCCGAGACTTACCGAGGATCAAACAGGCGTCCCACGAGGTGCGAGGTGTCAGTTTGTTCCCCCTGCTACCCTCTCCCCACAGAAATCACAGGGGCTGCATTGTCAGGTTTCCCTCATGCTGACAACTCTGTTGTAATAACAAACGTCTCTTAAAGAAATCAAAGCAATGTTTTAATGTTGTGAATTTGAATACAGAATGCGTAAGAACAAAATGTGCGCTCTTGTATTTTAAGAAAAAAAAAGTATTCATGTGTTTGCCCCATCTTCTTAGTTCTGTAGGAAGCACCTGCTTGGGTGCAGCGAAATGTGCTATGCAATAAATTGTGCACTTTGTTGTTAAAGTATTCTTTGTTCAAATTCCCTTTATGAGTTCCACACTCCTGGAGTCCCAGAATGCTGATCCGCTACTGCGTGTCTATCAAAATGAGGTCACCAACGGTGGTTGAGTTTGTTCCATGGCTTTATTACTGATATAATATCTTTAACCTTATCCTAAACGTGCTTAACTCTAATCCCGTATCAATCTCTTGTCTTTCCTTGACCTCCTCTTTCCCGACAGTTTTTATCCTAATGCCGCTCACTGGCCAGATTTATCCACATAAGTTATCCAAACCGACTTAACCCTTGTCTGGCCACAAAACCCGTGGGTTGCCACACTAGACCAGCTTTCCAAATCTGCTCATTTCTTGTCGTGTCCAGTCGGATCATGTGGGTTCCCTTGCATGGACATCTCATTTCACAGCGGACAGATCTCTCTGTCTGGTTCTCAACACACTTGTCTTAGCTAGAAATTAACAGTGTCGAGCTCGGGGGAAGACTTCGGCTAACAAGCTATTCCTCACGCATCGTTCCTGATAATGTAATTAATCTCCAGCGACTTGCTGTTGATTTCAACAATAGTCTAGCTGTATTAGTTCTCTGATATCGCTGTAGAACGTCAAGTACAAAAGAAGCGAAACATAGTTGCTGGCGATTTGGAAGCAGACTGCCTTTCACTGTTTTTTTTTTATTCGCTGGCTTTGAAATCAGGCTAGTAGTGGTGGACTGAATTTTGCGTGTGGATTAGCTTTTCTTATTAACAGTGTCCGTCGCCATCAGGCGAACCCACTCCGACTTCAGAGGTACTTGTAAGTCAATGACGACAGGTCAACATTGTAGTCCAACTGTCCGGTATAGGGACTGAACCCCTAACCCGGCATCAGCACACCGGATGTTTAAGAACACGCTTTCATATCCATCCGCCCATACTGACCTCCACTGGTTTTGATATAATGGTATGAGTTCTGGTCTTTCGGAAAGCATTGGCAAACTACTAAACGTATTCCTGCCAAAAAAATCAAAAAAAAAAAAAAAAGAAAGATCAAAAGTATTTCTTTATTTTAGAACTCTAGAATTTTTATCTTTTTCTTTTATCTTCTGTGTTTGTTAACTGCAGTCTTCTGATCAAGGCTTTATCGACGGGCCCAGCAATGAAGTGGGTAGAAAAGAGATCAAATTAACAAACGCTTAAAGACGTCGGCGAAAATAGACAATTAATTAGCATCATCCGAAATCAAACGTTATCTTTGCGTGGTCACAGACGAGACATGCAGGTGTGTTAATACAAATAAATACACGAGTGGGATGAGATGGGAGATGGGAGGCAAGATATAGGGTAGAGATGAAGAGGGTATATATATATATATATATATATATATATATGCTCCATGGCCGAGGAGTTAGC
>JACEFZ010017308.1:125000-150000 GCA_014155875.1 Cepaea nemoralis | reverse complement strand
TATACTTTATAGTCATATTGTTGGACTTACTTGCACTATTGTTAAACTCTTTGTCTATAGTTATTTTCAGGCATATGAGTTATAATAAATAATGATATAATCTTTAAGGCATTTTCAAAGTTTGCATAAAAATAATGCATAATGCATAACATTGTAACCCATCTTTTTCTGCTTACAGAACTTATCAACTGTCATGTCGGTGATTAAAAACAGTTTTCATTAAAAAATAATGAATGGTGTGTGAAAGGACATTCTTTTAAGTTCTTCTCTGCCTTTTGGCTAAGATCAAATGCATGTGCTGGCCCTTATCCAGTAGTGCGCTTGGTCTGGTCGGAGGCCGGGATGATCATTCTCGGTCCCTTGGCTAAGATCAGACGCATTTGCTGCATCCCCCCCCCCCCCCCCCCCCCCCCAGTAGTGCGCCTGGTCTGGTCGGGGGCCGGGTGATCACAAAAAAAAAAACAACCTCACATGAGCATCACTTTAAATGTGGGCCCGGTGGACCACTGTGGGCAATAGCTCACAGTGGGACTAAGGGTCCACGCCAAAAACAGGGGAGGCGGGGAACCAGCTAGTCTGGGATGACCGCCAAACCCAAATTTAAAAAAAAAAAGAAAGACATTCTTTTAAGTTACTGTGCGCCAGGAGCTGGGCGAAACCACGCCGGGTCAGATAGATAGACAGACAGACAGATAGTCGGGAACGGAAGCTTATTTGACTACTTATATGAATTAAATGACATGCTCCCCACCAGGGACTGGGTGAAGCCGGGCCGGGTCAGACAGACAGACAGATAGACAGACAGTCGGGAACGGGAGAGCTTATATGACTACGTATATGAATTAAATGAGATGCTCCCCACCAGGGACTGGGTGAAGCCGGGCCGGGTCAGACAGACAGACAGATAGACAGACAGTCGGGAACGGGAGAGCTTATATGACTACGTATATGAATTAAATGAGATGCTCCCCACCAGGGACTGGGTGAAGCCGGGCCGGGACAGACAGACAGACAGATAGACAGACAAACAGATAGTCGGGAACGGGAGAGGTTATATGATTACGTATATGAATTAAATGAGATGCTCCCCACCAGGGACTGGGTGAAGCCGGGTCGGGTCAGCCAGACAGACAGACAAACAAGCAGACAGACAGACTGATAGATAGATAGATCCCCTCCAGGGCCTGGGCGAAGTCGGGCCGGGTCAGCTAGTGCTATATAAATATTCTTTTGTAAGTAGGTTAGTTAACTATCAGATTGTTTCCCTGGTCATTGACCTAGTTAGCCTGCCGTCTGCCATTTCCAGCTGTTGAAGAATGGACTTGAACGTTGACCCCTCGTTCAGAAAGCAGTGGCAAACTACTGAACAAACAATTGCCTACAAAATCAACCTGGGGTTGATTACGACGTCCTGCAAAGGATAAGCAATTCAGTCGACATGAACGAAAGGATAAGGGGGCTCGCTTTTAAACTTCCGGTGAGCTGATGTCGAGGTAGCGGGACCAATTAAACGTCGATGTCTCGTTTAGGCAAACTACTGAACGTAATATTGTCCACAAAATCAACCCAGTGTTCATTGAAACGTCCTGCAAAGAACATGAAACAATTTTAGCATACACACATGGTCATCTGTTTTATTTCGCCTTATCCAAGAAGACTAGACGTCCGAGTCACTACCCGCGGGTCAGAGGAGATCGTCTTGTAACATCGCCAATCTGTCTGGTTTATGGCCTAACTGTCTGGCTTAACATGGCCAATCTGTCTGGTTTAACATGACCAAACTGTCTGGCTTAACTGTCTGGCTTAACATGGCCTAAATGTCTGGCTAAACATGGCCAAACTGTCTGGCTTAACATGGTCAAACTGTCTGGCTTAACATGGCCTAAGTGTATGGCTTAACATGGCCAAATT
The DNA here is from genome assembly GCA_014155875.1 of Cepaea nemoralis. NCBI lineage: Eukaryota > Metazoa > Mollusca > Gastropoda > Stylommatophora > Helicidae > Cepaea > Cepaea nemoralis. Next base: position 148,089 of record JACEFZ010017308.1, on the reverse strand, counting down.
GTCTGGCTTAACATGGCCTAAGTGTCTGGCTAAACATGATCAAACCGTCTGGCTTAACATGGCCTAAGTGTCTGGCTAAACATGACCAAACCGTCTGGCTTAACATGGCCCAAGTGTCTGACTTAAAATGGCCTAAGTGTCTAGCTTAACATTGCCACGCTGTCTGACTTAAGATGGCCAAATTGTCTGGCTTAACAGGGCCACATTTTCTGGCTTAACGTGGTCAAACTGTCTGGCTTACTGTCTCTTCGTGAAATCTGTTGCTGACATTGTACTCAATTGCGCTATGACACCGTAATGTATATCCATGTCTATTCTCTAGATGGTTAGAATGAGGCAGCGAGGAGTGACGAGGGGATCTGGCCGACGCTCGACGCTCAGAGGAAAGGCGAGACGGACATATAATCAGATTGCTACTGGAACTATTAGTGTTGGAACTCTTGGCTGGCTGCTGAGGATGGGGACGGAGCGCTTATGGGAATGTCCCGAATGCTGTGATGTCGGTTCCTAAATCAGTCAATCAATCAATCAATCTCTAGATAAGGTACTCATGGCTTGTATTTCCACACCTGCGAGAAATAACTACAAAAGCCAGCGGCGACAGCGCAGTTACTAGCCAGATTGCCTATTTGCTCTGTTGTCTTGTGTTCAAATCCCACTGCGGCAGGGATGTGTACAAACCTGACACGAGCTCCACGGTCGGACCAATCTCAAATGAGTACCAGGAAATGTTGTAGGAAGTAAAGATGGCCGGTATACTGTTGGCCATATCACCAGTCGAATGACGAGTAGTCTATACAACTATCTGGCTAGCACTATGTACTTAAAACGCACTAAAATGTGGGGAAAAGGTCCCTTGCTTTTGTACTTAAGTGCAGAAAGTACTGCTTGTTTAATATACCAGTGTTGTCTGTCTGCTTGCCTGTCAGTCTGTCTGTGACTCTCCCCATCTCTCTCCTCTCCCCTTCTCTCTGTCTCTCTGTCTCTCTGTCTCTCTCTCTCTCTCTCTCTCTCTCTCTCTCTCTCTCTCTCTCTGTGATGTGTGCGTGTTTGTTTTACGCTCGCTCGCTTTGACCTCAAGCGTAGTCCATGCACACTATTTACAGTAGTGATGGACTGAATTTTGCGTGTGGATTAGCTTTCCATATTAACAGTGTCCCTCGCCATCAGGCGAACCCACTCAAGACTTCAGAGTCCCCAAGTCAAGAACGGCAGGTCGACATTTTAGTCCAGTTGTCCGGTGTAGGGGTTGAACCGCTTACCTCGGCATCAGCACAACGGTTGTTTAACAACACGTGTTCTTACCGATTCGGCCATGCGGAGCTGCGCGCGCGCGCGCGTGTGTGTGTGTGTGTGTGTTTGTTTTTTGTTTTTTTTGTTTGTATATTCAGTTACCATGCTAAATATAGCATATCTCGAGTGCTTCATTCAAGCAGCTGTGGCAAGAGATTGAGACGATCGCTCCCCACTTCCAGAGACACGCCACAATCTCTACCTCGCTTTGGTCTTATTAACTTGTTATTTTACAACAGTCTACACATGTGTTCCGACGCATGTAACACTTAGTGTAAATGTAATATAACAGATAGCTTAATAAAGTGCATTTCCTTCTGTATGCTTTTCTATTTGATTCTCGTTATACCTACACTCTGCTACACTCTCACCGTTGCTGCTGCTGAAATATAGAATGAGGGAAATGCACCCCCCTCCCCCCATCTCCCCCGGGCATTGAGTTAGAATTAAATTGTAAAATTGTAAGATGACTGAGATTATGGTCGTCTCTAAGAAGAAAGAAATACAACGATGTAATATACGGGTAAATATTTTCTTAAATAAGAGATTCGGTAGAACTATCTCTGAACAGTCATTACATTTGATGGAAGATGTCTTGAAGAGATTAGAACAAAAATGGTTATGGCATAGTTAGCCTTTCGCCAGATGGAAAACATACTGACCAATGAAAATATGTTAGTTTGCAACAAGAAAAAAGGAATGTTGAAGTGCAACCTAGAACCTGTACTTTTATATGGACGTGAAGCGTGAACAATGGACACACAGGCTGAAAACATCTAATAGCAATGGAAATTTGTTTCTGGAGAAATTGTAAAGAATACTGTGGACAAGCATAACAAGCAATGAGCAAGTCATGCAAGAAAGATATCAAGACTACAAACTAATACAAGAAATTAGACGTAGACGGTCCTGATTTTTTGGGAGCGTTATGAGAGGAAATAAACTCGAGAACTTGCTGACAACTGACAAGATTGAGGGGAAAGGAACAAGGAGAAGACAGAGAGGTAAATATCTAGATGGCTCGGCCAAATGGCATAATCAAGACGAAAACAGAGCTGATCCACGACTCTGGTGATCGCGTGAGATGGCGAAACATGACCGCCCACGCTTATCGGCATAGCACATGATTAGGATAGGGTGATATTCTAATAGAAATTGATATATCAAACAACTCGTGGGGTAAACATGACCTTTTTTATGCATATCCTATTTACAGGACATCGCTGTCAACACCAGCATGTTACTGCTGTTGTTGATGTCTTGGCAAGTTTACGTTCAGTAGCTTGTCGTTGCTTTATGAACATTTCCCATAAGTAGTATGTTAGCGGGTATTTGAGTAGGAAATCAGGAGTAATCCTTAGGATTGACCTAGTAAAATCCTTATATAAAAAGTATAGCTCCTGAGCCGTGACGTCAAAAAGCGACTCCTTCGGGGCAAGGGATATAACTCAGGAATACATAATTTAATGCTTTCTTGCGTTATTACCTCCCCTTTTTTGGGTTGAGAATTTTATTTATTTATTTTTTTTTAAAATGTAATGATTACTGTTAATTATTGTTGTAGTGGGCGGGGCTTAAAAACTAACAGCATGTGATTGAATGTGTATTAGGGTTACAGTGCTCTTCCTCGGTTTCTTTCCCTTTTATTTTTCTCATCTATTTTATCTATATAGGGCCGGGCGTAAGACTATCAACAATACATTGGGGCTGTGTAAGGTTTAGGGGTACAGTGTATCTCCGCGGGAGCGTCTAGGGTGCAGGTGAACGTAGGGTGGACGCGCCGGGGTGGGGTGCGAAGGGGGCGGCGCATGGGGTGGGGCGAGGGGGGTTCGAACCCACGAGCCGCGCCGAGTGTCATAGGAAAACCGTGATAAGTAAAAGTAGGGTTGGTATATGGTATGTATAGAGTCGGAACGGTTTATTCACTATCATCATACGAGTTACAAATGAAAACCTTAAAAAGGTAAGGATGGCCGATAGTATTGAATGTAGTGAGTATGACTCTGTGATATTCGTTGTTAAGGGGTGGGGTGAGTGGATGAGTAACTAGATAAACGCTTCCGAACACTATCATCGGGTTCGAAGCCCAGTGGGGTGGTCTAGTGGTAGAAGAAATATTGATAATATTTGGTTACTTAGTTGTGATTTCGAGCTCGGTTGTTATTAACCCGGTTATGTTTAGAAAAGTAGAGGTGGTATGCTGGTTGCGGAGTATGTTTAGGGGGTACCCCAGACACCGTGGAAGTGACAGGTTCGAAGCTCGGAACTTTGTCGTGGGTAAGATTTCCAGTCATCAAGGTGTGGGTGTCGTCGCGGCCACAAGTCCCACCGCTGATGAAAAACACAGGCAGCAGATTTCACCATTGTACCTACGAGTCACATAATATAAGCTAACTTAACAGTCAGAATATGAACCTCAACAGCTGTTGCCAAAAATCAATACTTATTCTCATAACGGCTAATCCAGGGGATTATCGTCATCGTAATGACCAAGTCAGGTTAATAATATTTCTTATATCTCCGCCATTGCAAATAGTTTCGCGATATTAATAAATAATCATATAAAGGTTGGAAGGGGATTAAAAGATTAACACCTATTGTCGGGCCATCCAATAAAAATCAATAACACTACCCTCGATTTTTCTCATAATTGCCGATTGGAGATTATGGGCTAGGTGTATGTGTCCTTATTTAGTTAAAACAGGTGGTATGAGTAGGAGATATCACAAACAGTATCAGCATGTGCCACTCTGATCTTAAATGTCAGTAGTTTGTTATTCTTGTGACATTGAAAACGCTTGTGGCTTGAAGACAGATGGTGTACTATGTTATTGGGTGGTGTATATAGATTGACCAGTATGTGAAATTGATAAGGTCACCCCTGCCAGCGCATCGTAGCTGTGTTGTGACTTGTCGCCTATTACATCCGGGTGTAAAAATAACCAAACATATTTCACATCAACTCAATATGCATACCTCTATATAGCTGCACTGCGAACATGGCTATAGTCTACTTTAGGAAAGTATCGTGTATCTGTGTATACGGGTTTACCACTGCTTATAGATGTGTGCAGTATTATTGGAAAGCGGCCGTTATGTCTACATTATCAAAGTATGTTGCCTTACAGAGCTGGTATAGTATCTATGTGTCTGCTACGTTGTATGTTTTGTCATGTTGCCTTGTAGTATTTGGAGGGAATTTCATGCGGGTGTCTAGTGAATTTTTTTTAAAACTATGGCTCAGAATCCACAACGCCACTGGCATTAGAGGCATTTTCAACTTGTCTGCTCATTGACCTCGCCTCACAGTCATACTAAAGTACGGGTTCTATGTAGTACTTAAACACTCCTTTTATTTCTCATTACAGTTGTCAACTTTATATTAGTCAGTATGTTTTCCAATTTGCAAAAGACAACCTTCATCACAACGATTCTTGTTCCAACGCTTTAAAGCCACCTCCCATCAGACATTTTTTCTTTCTTTGTATGCTCACGGCTACCGTTTCCCCATTTCAAGCTCCATGTCTCTACTCGTATGCATTAGTGTGGTAGAAGTAAACCAACATCTCACAAGATAGACATATATTATCACACTGTATATGAACATGTGGGAAACGGCTACATCCGGGTAAAGAGGGTATCTGTCACAGGCGTATGGATACAGCTGAGACACGTCGTTAAGAGGGATACTACAGGGAAAAAAAGCGGTGTTCTGTTGGCGATCGAACCAGGGGACCTAACTCGTGATGACCACCATGTACGGGAGTGATTCTTCCCCCGCGTCAACAGGGCGTCGGAAGTTTAAAAAGGTCCCCCTTCTCTAGCTTTTCTATGTCCGAGGCGTCCTAGGGTCACCAAGTAGCAGCAAAGAACACGAAACTACTACTACTACCGAGGTCTCTATACGCCACAAAGCAGTTTCGAATAAAGTTTACACAACTATAACCAAGTCATCACTGTGTTCGACTAACCCATTCTCATAGACATAGAGGAGATATGTGAGCACCGAGGCCAGTTGGGGTAGGTGTACCTTTTACTTAACAGCAATCGGGCCATACACCGACGAGTGTTTAGCTATATTTATCATATAATATTACCCGTGAACACAACAAGCGTCCCCGGATCAGTCTTAGGCTTCTCATATAACATGACATATCACGTACCCGCTGTCCTGACCAGCAAAGTTATCACTTCTCAGAGCAGACATTTACACTTTCATTAATTCTTCTGCCTGGCCAAAGGGGGTCTTGCATCTTTCCGCAAAAACCTATTTCCAATGCCAATATATGTTTTTCAATGTGTCGGCTCATTGCCACATTTCACATCCTGACAAAAGTACAGGTTCTATGTTCCACTCCAACAGTCAAATAAGAAAAAATGTTAGCCAAATTATTAAAATGTTGGCCAAATATAGAAATATATCGACCAGACGTATAAAGTATAGTAAAATATGTTAGCCAAACTTATAAAACTCGTGGTCAAAATAAGAAATATCTCAACCAAGCGTATAAGAAATAGGAAAAATGTTAGCCAAATTATTAAAAGGTTGGCCAAATATAGAAATATATCGACCAGACGTATAAAATATAGTAAAATTTGTTAGCCAAACTTATAAAACTCGGGGTCAAAATAAGAAATATCTCAACCAAGCGTATAAGAAATAGGAAAAAGGCTAGTCAAACTAATGAAAATGTTGGCCAAATACAGAAATATCTCGACCAGACGTATAAAATGTAGGAAAAATTGTTAGCCAAACTGACAAAACTGTTAGCCAAATAAGAAACGGCTCGGCCAACTTATAAAATGTAGGAAAAATTGTTAGCTAAACTGACAAAACAGTTGGTCAAAATAAGAAACGTCTCGACTAACATTATAAAAAATAGGAAAAACTGTAACCAAATTAATTTAAAAAGGTGACCAAAATAGGAAATATCTCATCCATTCTTATAAAACTTAGGAAAATGTGTTAACCTAACGAGAAAAATATCGCCCAATTGAAGAAAAAAGTTACACAAAACTTATAAAACTTAGGAAAATGTGTTAACCTAATGAGAAAAATATCGCCCAATTGAAGAAAAAAGTTACACAAAACTTATAAAACTTAGGAAAATGTGTTAACCTAATGAGAAAAATATCGACCAATTGAAGAAAAAAGTTACACAAAACTTATAAAACTTAGGGAAATGTGTTAACCTAATGAGAAAAATATCGACCAATTGAAGAAAAAAGTTACACAAAACTTATAAAACTTAGGGAAATGTGTTAACCTAATGAGAAAAATATCGCCCAATTGAAGAAAAAAGTTACACAAAACTTATAAAACTTAGGGAAATGTGTTAACCTAATGAGAAAAATATCGCCCAATTGAAGAAAAAAGTTACACAAAACTTATAAAACTTAGGAAAATGTGTTAACCTACTTGGAAATATATTGGCCAAGTATAGAAAAACGTACACCATACTTATGAAAAGGAGGAAAATGTGTTAACCTAATGAGAAAATGTCGCCCAAGTGAAGAAAAAGTTACACAAAACTTATAAAACTTAGGAAAATATGTTAACCTAATGAGAAAAATATCACCCAATTGAAGAAAAAGTTACACAAAACTTATAAAACTTAGAAAATGTGTTAACCTAATGAGAAAAATATTGACCAAGTAAAGAAAAACGTACACCAAACTTCTGAAACGTAAGAAAATTTGTTAACCAAATGGGAAAAATATTGACCAAGTGGAGAAATATATCAACCATACTTATGAAAAGGAGGAAAATGTGTTAACCAAATGGGAAAAATATTGGCCAAGTGGAGAAATATCGCAACCATACTTATGAAAAGGAGGAAAATGTGTTAACCTAATGAGAAAAATATCGCCCAAGTGATGAAAAAAGTTACACAAAACTTATAAAACTTAGGAAAATGTGTTAACCTAATGAGAAAAATATTGACCAAGTAAAGAAAAACGTACACCACACTTCTGAAAAGTAAGACAATTTGTTAACCAAAAGGGAAAAAATATATGGGCTAAACTATGAAATATGTTGACCGAACTAAGAAAGTGTGTTAACCAAAGGGGAAAAAATGTTGGTCAAAACATGAAACATCTCGACCAAACTTATAAATATCTCGTGTAAACTTATAAAAAAGGTAGGAACAAATATTGCTTCTGTAGTTATGTCAAACGTGTCTTGAACTTTTATCTGAACAGACATTTCACAAGAAATAATCATCAACGTCAACACTTTCCCTCTTTTACATTACCGAAAGTTTCAACTTATCAGTCCAGAGTATCCACTAAAGAAGCACTTATGCATACTAATCACCCAGCTCTTCACACTCTTGGTTTTTTTTTTTTCTTTTCTAACGTAAAGTGTCTCTGTCTTTCATAGATAGCTTCACAACTTTTCTATGTAGCACCTACTAACAACTCCAAACCTTCGTTTCACATGAGCTCTAATGAAACAGTCATAACAACATTTAGGGCAATCTGTGGCTCCACCTGGGATAGTTTCAATATCATCTGAGTATTCGTCAGTAAAGATCCACTTCCCATGGCTGACATCTTCAACTTTCTATACCACAATGTCTGCTACACTAACCTTCCATTGGTCCATCTGTCAACAATACAAAGAGTGTTCTCGAAGTCTAGCTAACATAACATTTTGTACTTTGTCCACCGCTTTCACACTTTGTCATTTCACAGCTGCAATAATGACAAGTCTGCAACCAACACTGTCTGTTATGAAGTCGACCTTTCTTAAAACCACGTCTGTCTTAATGAGCCCTTGAATACCCTCTACCAGATCTTATAACCGACTTTCAACGTTTCATACCAAATAACATTAACACTCTCTTAGATTACAGAACAACCGATTTCTGTTGACTAGGCAGGTTTCCCAATCTAATGGAGATACATCACCTGTCCCCTAACATACTAGGCGGTATTCTAGACAATGAATATGGTCATCAACCATCACCCCTAAGAAGAACTTGAAAAAACAACAGAGATTGGGTTCCTGAGACGAATGAGTTGCATTCCTTGGACTACCAGAAAGACATCAAACACAACAAACTCTTTCTTACTAACCCTAACCCTAAGTATACATCAACTAACCCTAACCCTAACCCTAACTATACAACAAACTCTTTCTTAAGAGACATAGATACAAACCAGTGTTAGAAATGTGAAAAGTTAAAATTTAATTAAAATTTAAAACTAATAAATCGCACTTTTATTGCGCGCTTCACTTAATATACAGATATAGGGTAAGTATAGGTATAAGTTAGGTATAGGACGTATATCGAGCTTACATCTTGCGCAATAAAAGTGCGATTTATTAGTTTTAAATTTTAATTAAATTTTAACTTTTCACATTTCTAACACTGGTTTGTATCTATGTCTCTTAAGAAAGAGTTTGTTGTATAGTTAGGGTTAGGGTTAGGGTTAGTTGATGTATACTTAGGGTTAGGGTTAGTAAGAAAGAGTTGTTGTGTTTGATGTCTTTCTGGTAGTCCAAGGAATGCAACTCATTCGTCTCAGGAACCCAATCTCTGTTGTTTTTTTCAAGTTCTTCCTTAGGGGTGATGGTTGATGACCATATTCATTGTCTAGAATACCGCCTAGTATGTTAGGGGACAGGTGATGTATCTCCATTAGATTGGGAAACCTGCCTAGTCAACAGAAATCGGTTGTTCTGTAATCTAAGAGAGTGTTAATGTTATTTGGTATGAAACGTTGAAAGTCGGTTATAAGATCTGGTAGAGGGTATTCAAGGCTCATTAAGACAGACGTGGTTTTAAGAAAGGTCGACTTCATAACAGACAGTGTTGGTTGCAGACTTGTCATTATTGCAGCTGTGAAATGACAAAGTGTGAAAGCGGTGGACAAAGTACAAAATGTTTATGTTAGCTAGACTTCGAGAAACACTCTTTGTATTGTTGACAGATGGACCAATGGAAGGTTAGTGTAGCAGACATTGTGGTATAGAAAGTTGAAGATGTCAGCCATGGGAAGTGGATCTTTACTGACGAATACTCAGATGATATTGAAACTATCCCAGGTGGAGCCACAGATTGCCCTAAATGTTGTTATGACTGTTTCATTAGAGCTCATGTGAAACGAAGGTTTGGAGTTGTTAGTGGTGCTACATAGAAAAGTTGTGAAGCTATCTATGAAAGACAGAGACACTTTACGTTAGAAAAGAAAAAAAAAAACCAAGAGTGTGAAGAGCTGGGTGATTAGTATGCATAAGTGCTTCTTTAGTGGATACTCTGGACTGATAAGTTGAAACTTTCGGTAATGTAAAAGAGGGAAAGGTGTTGACGTTGATGATTATTTCTTGTGAAATGTCTGTTCAGAATAAAAGTTCAAGACACGTTTGACATAACTACAGAAGCAATATTTGTTCCTACCTTTTTTATAAGTTTACACGAGATATTTATAAGTTTGGTCGAGATGTTTCATGTTTTGACCAACATTTTTTCCCCTTTGGTTAACACACTTTCTTAGTTCGGTCAACATATTTCATAGTTTAGCCCATATATTTTCCCTTTTGGTTAACAAATTGTCTTACTTTTCAGAAGTGTGGTGTACGTTTTTCTTTACTTGGTCAATATTTTTCTCATTAGGTTAACACATTTTCCTAAGTTTTATAAGTTTTGTGTAACTTTTTTCATCACTTGGGCGATATTTTTCTCATTAGGTTAACACATTTTCCTCCTTTTCATAAGTATGGTTGCGATATTTCTCCACTTGGCCAATATTTTTCCCATTTGGTTAACACATTTTCCTCCTTTTCATAAGTATGGTTGATATATTTCTCCACTTGGTCAATATTTTTCCCATTTGGTTAACAAATTTTCTTACGTTTCAGAAGTTTGGTGTACGTTTTTCTTTACTTGGTCAATATTTTTCTCATTAGGTTAACACATTTTCCTAAGTTTTATAAGTTTTGTGTAACTTTTTCTTCAATTGGGTGATATTTTTCTCATTAGGTTAACATATTTTCCTAAGTTTTATAAGTTTTGTGTAACTTTTTCTTCACTTGGGTGATATTTTTCTCATTAGGTTAACACATTTTCCTCCTTTTCATAAGTATGGTGTACGTTTTTCTATACTTGGCCAATATATTTCCAAGTAGGTTAACACATTTTCCTAAGTTTTATAAGTTTTGTGTAACTTTTTTCTTCAATTGGGCGATATTTTTCTCATTAGGTTAACACATTTCCCTAAGTTTTATAAGTTTTGTGTAACTTTTTTTCTTCAATTGGGCGATATTTTTCTCATTAGGTTAACACATTTCCCTAAGTTTTATAAGTTTTGTGTAACTTTTTTCTTCAATTGGTCGATATTTTTCTCATTAGGTTAACACATTTCCCTAAGTTTTATAAGTTTTGTGTAACTTTTTTCTTCAATGGTCGATATTTTTCTCATTAGGTTAACACATTTTCCTAAGTTTATAAGTTTTGTGTAACTTTTTTCTTCAATTGGGCGATATTTTTCTCATTAGGTTAACACATTTTCCTAAGTTTTATAAGTTTTGTGTAACTTTTTTCTTCAATTGGGCGATATTTTTCTCGTTAGGTTAACACATTTTCCTAAGTTTTATAAGAATGGATGAGATATTTCCTATTTTGGTCACCTTTTAAATTAATTTGGTTACAGTTTTTCCTATTTTTTATAATGTTAGTCGAGACGTTTCTTATTTTGACCAAACTGTTTTGTCAGTTTAGCTAACAATTTTTCCTACATTTTTATAAGTTGGCCGAGCCGTTTCTTATTTGGCTAACAGTTTTGTCAGTTTGGCTAACAATTTTTCCTACATTTTATAAGTTTGGTCGAGATATTTCTGTATTTGGCCAACATTTTCATTAGTTTGACTAGCCTTTTTCCTATTTCTTATACGCTTGGTTGAGATATTTCTTATTTGACCCCGAGTTTTATAAGTTTGGCTAACAAATTTTACTATATTTATACGTCTGGTCGATATATTTCTATATTTGGCCAACCTTTTAATAATTTGGCTAACATTTTTCCTATTTCTTATACGCTTGGTTGAGATATTTCTTATTTTGACCACGAGTTTTATAAGTTTGGCTAACATATTTTACTATACTTTATACGTCTGGTCGATATATTTCTATATTTGGCCAACATTTTAATAATTTGGCTAACATTTTTTCTTATTTGACTGTTGGAGTGGAACATAGAACCTGTACTTTTGTCAGGATGTGAAATGTGGCAATGAGCCGACACATTGAAAAACATATATTGGCATTGGAAATAGGTTTTTGCGGAAAGATGCAAAGACCCCCTTTGGCCAGGCAGAAGAATTAATGAAAGTGTAAATGTCTGCTCTGAGAAGTGATAACTTTGCTGGTCAGGACAGCGGGTACGTGATATGTCATGTTATATGAGAAGCCTAAGACTGATCCGGGGACGCTTGTTGTGTTCACGGGTAATATTATATGATAAATATAGCTAAACACTCGTCGGTGTATGGCCCGATTGCTGTTAAGTAAAAGGTACACCTACCCCAACTGGCCTCGGTGCTCACATATCTCCTCTATGTCTATGAGAATGGGTTAGTCGAACACAGTGATGACTTGGTTATAGTTGTGTAAACTTTATTCGAAACTGCTTTGTGGCGTATAGAGACCTCGGTAGTAGTAGTAGTTTCGTGTTCTTTGCTGCTACTTGGTGACCCTAGGACGCCTCGGACATAGAAAAGCTAGAGAAGGGGGACCTTTTTAAACTTCCGACGCCCTGTTGACGCGGGGGAAGAATCACTCCCGTACATGGTGGTCATCACGAGTTAGGTCCCCTGGTTCGATCGCCAACAGAACACCGCTTTTTTTCCCTGTAGTATCCCTCTTAACGACGTGTCTCAGCTGTATCCATACGCCTGTGACAGATACCCTCTTTACCCGGATGTAGCCGTTTCCCACATGTTCATATACAGTGTGATAATACATGTCTATCTTGTGAGATGTTGGTTTACTTCTACCACACTAATGCATACGAGTAGAGACATGGAGCTTGAAATGGGGGAAACGGTAGCCGTGAGCATACAAAGAAAGAAAAAATGTCTGATGGGAGGTGGCTTTAAAGCGTTGGAACAAGAATCGTTGTGATGAAGGTTGTCTTTTGCAAATTGGAAAACATACTGACTAATATAAAGTTGACAACTGTAATGAGAAATAAAAGGAGTGTTTAAGTACTACATAGAACCCGTACTTTAGTATGACTGTGAGGCGAGGTCAATGAGCAGACAAGTTGAAAATGCCTCTAATGCCAGTGGCGTTGTGGATTCTGAGCCATAGTTTTAAAAAAAATTCACTAGACACCCGCATGAAATTCCCTCCAAATACTACAAGGCAACATGACAAAACATACAACGTAGCAGACACATAGATACTATACCAGCTCTGTAAGGCAACATACTTTGATAATGTAGACATAACGGCCGCTTTCCAATAATACTGCACACATCTATAAGCAGTGGTAAAACCCGTATACACAGATACACGATACTTTCCTAAAGTAGACTATAGCCATGTTCGCAGTGCAGCTATATAGAGGTATGCATATTGAGTTGATGTGAAATATGTTTGGTTATTTTTACACCCGGATGTAATAGGCGACAAGTCACAACACAGCTACGATGCGCTGGCAGGGGTGACCTTATCAATTTCACATACTGGTCAATCTATATACACCACCCAATAACATAGCACACCCTCTGTCTTCAAGCCACAAGCGTTTTCAATGTCACAAGAATAACAAACTACTGACATTTAAGATCAGAGTGGCACATGCTGATACTGTTTGTGATATCTCCTACTCATACCACCTGTTTTAACTAAATAAGGACACATACACCTAGCCCATAATCTCCAATCGGCAATTATGAGAAAAATCGAGGGTAGTGTTATTGATTTTTATTGGATGGCCCGACAATAGGTGTTAATCTTTAATCCCCTTCCAACCTTTATATGAACATTTATTAATATCGCGAACTATTTGCAATGGCGGAGATATAAGAAAATATTATTAACCTGACTTGGTCATTACGATGACGATAATCCCCTGGATTAGCCGTTATGAGAATAAGTATTGATTTTTGGCAACAGCTGTTGAGGTCATATTCTGACTGTTAAGTTAGCTTATATTATGTGACTCGTAGGTACAATGGTGAAATCTGCTGCCTGTGTTTTTCATCAGCGGTGGGACTTGTGGCCGCGACGACACCCACACCTTGATGACTGGAAATCTTACCCACGACAAAGTTCCGAGCTTCGAACCTGTCACTTCCACGGTGTCTGGGGTACCCCCTAAACATACTCCGCAACCAGCATACCACCTCTACTTTTCTAAACATAACCGGGTTAATAACACCGAGCTCGAAATCACAACTAAGTAACCAAATATTATCAATATTTCTTCTACCACTAGACCACCCCACTGGGCTTCGAACCCGATGATAGTGTTCGGAAGCGTTTATCTAGTTACTCATCCACTCACCCACCCCTTAACAACGAATATCACAGAGTCATACTCACTACATTCAATACTATCGGCCATCCTTACCTTTTTAAGGTTTCATTTGTAACTCGTATGATGATAGTGAATAAACCGTTCCGACTCTATACATACCATATACCAACCCTACTTTTACTTATCACGGTTTTCCTATGACACTCGGCGCGGCTCGTGGGTTCGAACCCCCCTCGCCCCACCCCATGCGCCGCCCCCTTCGCACCCCACCCCGGCGCGTCCACCCTACGTTCACCTGCACCCTAGACGCTCCCGCGGAGATACACTGTACCCCTAAACCTTACACAGCCCCAATGTATTGTTGATAGTCTTACGCCCGGCCCTATATAGATAAAATAGATGAGAAAAATAAAAGGGAAAGAAACCGAGGAAGAGCACTGTAACCCTAATACACATTCAATCACATGCTGTTAGTTTTAAGCCCCGCCCACTACAACAATAATTAACAGTAATCATTACATTTAAAAAAAAAATAAATAAATAAATTCTCAACCCAAAAAAGGGGAGGTAATAACGCAAGAAAGCATTAAATTATGTATTCCTGAGTTATATCCCTTGCCCCGAAGGAGTCGCTTTTTGACGTCACGGCTCAGGAGCTATACTTTTTATATAAGGATTTTACTAGGTCAATCCTAAGGATTACTCCTGATTTCCTACTCAAATACCCGCTAACATACTACTCCCATACCAACTCCCATACCAACACGTTAAGACCCAGAGCAACGCGGTCTGCTGCCAAATTGGTCGTAGCTGTGTTTCGAACGCGGGTAAGCGGGCTCACGAATGAAACATGACCTACGTAGACCTAATCCCAACCAGTCGACATGTGATGTGCTGCATTAAGAACTGGAGGCACACTAATATCTCTCTGAAGATGTGGAATTCTAGTACGGGCCTTGCATGGGTCCTTGGTTTCTGAGCACGGAGAAGGGAAGGAAAACCATACAACACAGTCCCTGTGCTGTACTTCGGTGCCCGGTCGTGAGGACAGTCTCAGTCCGTATACACATCCTGCCCCGACGGGTGCCAGCCCTTTCAACGACAGAAGTACAGAACGTCACTGCATCGGACTTCAGTTTTAACTCTCAGTCTTCTAGAGAATTCACCAACCTGCCAGCCAGCCAACCAACTAAACTGACATTCAACCAACCAGCCAACCAACTAGTAAGCTAACCAGTCAACTAATCAACCAAACAATCAATAAACTAGTCAACCAACCAACAAATCAGCCAGTCAATCAATCATCTAGCTAGCCAGTCAAGCAACCAACAATCTGTTAACCTGTCAAGCAACCATACAATCAATCAACCAGCCAACCAAACAACAAACCACGTGACAGCCAACTATCCAACCAACCGATCAAACAACTTACCAACCAGCCAACTAATTAACCGATATCCATTCAACCAGCCAACCAACTAGGGAACCAAACAACCAGCCACCAATTAACCGACCATCCTTTCAACCAGCCAACTAGTCAAGCAAGCAAGCAACCAACCAACAAATTAACCAACCATGTAGTCAACCAGCCAACCAAACAACCATTCAACCAACAGACCAAATAACCAACTAACTAACCAACCAGCCAGACAGCTAACCAAGCAACTAATCAACCAACCAAATAACCAAACAACTAGCCAACAAACCAAATTCTGTAGACCAGCCTTAGAAGGCCGTCAGATGTGCAGGAAAACGTCGTGAATTCACACCAGTCAAAGAAATCGTTAGACAAGGATGTCTGTTATCACCTGACCTTTTCAGTGTTTGCAGCGAGACAAAGCTGCGAGACATTAAACATCTTGAGGAAGTTACATCGAAGGTAAAGGTAGATCCATCACATATACTGCCGCCGGGATGTCACGTTTTAGGCATTCACGTATTTTAGTCCACGATATATGTAGTGTGGTGACTATTTCTCTTTCACATCGCCGTTCATTCCAAAAGATTCTGAAAATAATCCAGTACTCATTTTTATGAAGCTGGGTTGGCCTCTGAGGCGTAATAATATGAAAAAAATAATCGTTCCTCTTCTGGATATTGAATACGGACCACTTTTCTTGACAGGCAAGCTTACTAACAACCATGCCATCGCGGAAGACAATATACTGAGATATAAATAAGTAAAAGTACAGAACACTTCCTCACGCCCTAAGGCGCATGTCGCGAGACCTATAGGTTTATAGACCAATTAACTGATGGTGTGGTAATACCACTTCGGCTGCTTTCACTTCCCAATACATTTCCTGGTGCTTGTGTTAGGCTGGGTCCACCAGTGAGCCCAGGCCAATCTTAAAAATTCACATCCATGCATTGAATACGAACCCACGATCATCGAGCCGGCAGGCAAACGAGCTCGCTACTGCGCTACCGTGATACACTAGACAACTGTATCATCATATTAACTGAATGAGAAGACTGGAAAGATAGAAATATGAAAAAAATGACACAAATGTGTGCTACTTATTTGATTTTTTTCTGTTTTTGCGCTGCTCGCTTTGAACTCAAGCGTAGTCCATACACACTATTATAGTAGCGTTGGACTGCAGTTTGCGTGTGGATTAACTTTCCTTATTAACAGTGTCCCTAGCCATCAGGTGAACCCACTCAGACTTCAGAGGTACTTGTAATTTACGTCCCAAAGTCAAGGGCGACAGGTCAACATTTTAGTCCAGCCATCCGGTGTAGGGGTTGAGCCGCTTACCTCGGCATCAGCACAACGGATGTTTAAGAACACGCGTCCTTACCCATTCGGCCATGCTGACCTCACTTATCTGATAATTCCAGCTGTGAAACACCTTGCAATGATATTGATGATGACGACGACGATGATGATAATAATGATAATGATGAGCACCAGAACAACAACAAATATCAGTCATATAGAAGACGTGGAAACAGTTACCCCAGAAACCATTACACTAAATAAAACAGTAACAATTTGTTGTATGAAAACAATGGCTTAGAAGGCAATATCAATAACTGCGATCTCCTCAAGCAATGTAGTTTACAAATGGAGACACAACATTGAACAAGATTATGCATTTACCTGTTTGGTAACGCTGTATCGGAGAGTGCCCGATGTACCAGAGCGATTAGAATTAGAAAGTGAATATTTAGAGAGAAATAAAATCGGTACTTCAATTTTAATTCACCGCAACAAACGTCACGAGGCTATATTTAGCATTAGCAGCTATATATATAGCGTAATTAGCAGCTATATATAGCACTGGCGGGGGATCTCCGTTCAATTAAAGTTTTTTTCAGTGCGTGTCATGGCGCGACATGGCGCGAAAAAGGAGCGACGAACGGTAACACAGTGTGTAGTACATTTTTACGTTGGCTTTCTGCAGTCATGAATTTTATTGAACTTACAGCAGCTGTCCACGACAAGCAGAGTAGTGTTGCCTTTCTGCAGCAACATGGCATATTAGGGTTAGGGTTAGGGTTAGGATTAGGTTTAGGGTAAGCATACAACCACTGAAATATTCAGGTCAACTCACACACATAACTAAACCATTTGCTGCACACCGACAACGTTATTCCGGTCAAGGTCATGCACACCGAGGTACAGCGCGAATAAGGGGACTCCAGGATATGACGTGTGCCCTGGAATTCCCTTTGTTTGCGGTTAATTAAAATTGAAGTACCATAAAATATCCTGTTATCAACGGAAATAAGCTTCAACAATTAAGCATTTCCAATCAATTTTGTGCAGACAGAAAGACTTCGTTTTAAATTTGTTATTTCCGTGTTGATAACTTATGCTCCACCACATTCGAACAGTATCAGAGACTATGTTTTAAGTATTTCAGCCAAGACATAATTCATTTATTTACTTCTTGTGATATATAACTCTACAATGTACACCTGACTAGATGCAGTGAATTATGTGCCAGGCAATAAATTGTGCAACCTGTTGTTTGAGGCTTCTGTGTTATACGGTTTAAATTTAGGGAGCGTCCAAAGCAAATACTTCTAGTCAGTCATATTGGTGTTTCTGAAGCATGGTCTTTGGATACAGTAGGTGAAGAGTGTAGGCAGGGGTTCTAGATGTGGATTTTCCGAGCAATGACAAGAAGTAGTGGGCATTGAAAACATTGTCAGGCCGATAAGTTATGAAAAAATACAGTAGAACAAGTAACACACACTCGAACCGTCCACGGATGGGCCACACCGGAGTACAAGAAAGTTTCTGTCTCTTGGCTGCTGAGGTTGGCCTTGGGGCAACAATTTCGGTTTCCGGTGATCACTACACTGCAGTGTCTCGACCACTCCGCCGCGTCCCCGGCTTTGGTGCAATGTTCCTACACTGTAAGACAGCTTGGGAAGTCAACACCAGACAGTACAGGCTGTTTCTATCTTATTTGTCAAATTGGTTCTCTTTCGCGTGGGTGAGAGACATGTTAACCTTGACATTCCCGACACAGGCCATGACTATTTTACTCTATCGCTAGTGTCCCAGGGCAAGCATGTAGAAAGTAGACACGCACAGATCTGTCGTTGCAAGCAAACAAGGAATTAACAAGAGCAGCACAAAACAGACAACCAGCGAACATTATGATTAGTAAGCTCCAGGGGCGTCACTAGGGGGGTGCGGGGGGTGCGGGCCGCACCGGGTGACACCATCAAGGGGTGACACCAAAATAAAAAAAATTGCAAATTTGACAAAGCAGACATAGCAAAATAACAAAAATTTAACTTTGTCCGAGTTTGTCGAAGTTCTTTATTTATGTTTTACCTGAAGTATTGAAGTTATATTGTTCAATTTGTTTTCTTTCTTATGTCCTTATTAACTTTTTGACTTATGTTACAAACATTACTATATGCGATTATATATGGTACAGGAACACTCGGAAGAAGACCATGGTGAAAGTCTAGAGGGGTGACACCAAGAGTTTACCGCACTGGGTGACACCAACCCCAGTGACGCCACTGGTAAGCTCACGACCTGCTGCGAGCGGTAAAACAGGCTAGGGTGATTTGTGGATAATGCTAGCAATAAATATAATAAAAATCCAAAATAAAAACAAAATAAAAAAATCACTGTAATAACTCATGTGCAGTGCCTGTAAAGAATAATAATATGAGAAGAAAAACGCGATCAGAACGGGTTCTGCATCTGCATCAACATCATCACTATCATCATCACCGACATCATCATCATGTACCAAGGCCGATAAAGGTGGGTGGGCATGTTTCATCATCTTACGGTATCAACAAAGGGTTGGATTATATCTGTGTTCTTGTCCCAAATATACTTTGTATCCGTGTATTCATCTCTATTTTACCTTGCTATTTTCCTATCCATTTTATCGAATCATAATGTGTTAGGCATCTGTAAAGAAGGTCGTTTGCCGTCGTTTTTGTTCTGGGCAATAACCATATTGGTCGGTGACCGTAGCCATTGTCTCTTTAAAGCAATGCTCTGCTTATGGTAGTGAACATGAGACCATAACCAACATCTATCTGTCGAGTGCTCTCAGTTCCCATATGTCCGATTTCGATTCAGCTGAGACGAATTGGCCCTGTTCAACAGTCGATTATATCGGTTTGGTTGTATTTGGGTCCTTTATTGTGTAGCTTGTATTAAGTCTTTCGTATATTGGGCTGCTTGTTTTTGGCGTCCTGGATTCTGGTTGGTTGATTGTGTTCGTTACTTTCTTGTTGAGGTTTTTCATGTCTGGACAGAGTCGCGCACTTGTTGAAGCCTGGAGTAATTGTGTACCCACCCCGTCATATGGTGCTATTTCCTTCAGGGATGATTACCGGTAGTTGTATCTCCTGTTGTTCCACCTATTTCCCCGTCTTGGGTTGTCTTTGACTCTTCTTCTTCGTCTTTGACTTCGTGTGTCGTCTCGATAGTTCGATCTTGGTGGGAAAAGGAAACGATTCCTGATCGGCCTACATCCCGGGAAGGTTAACCCGGTCAACAAATGCCCGCAGAAGTCGGATGTGTCGGCCTAACGGCGCAAGAACGCAGCTCTGCTGTAAACAGGCACAACGCAATCACATCCGAAAAAAAAAACTCCGGATGAACGAAGAAGAAGAAGAAGATCGGCCTACATAATTGGTCTTTGTCTTGGTAGCCGTTTTCATCCAGTTCTTTTTCTTCTTCTGATGTTTCTTCTTCTGTCTGGATCTTTGCATTTTCTGGTTCGGATGTTTCTTTCTGTGACTTGAGAAGTTTTATCTGTTCTCGCTCTTCTTTGATTTGTTTAAGTGCTTCTTCTGTCTTTTCTCTTTATTCTTGAATTTTGATAGTTTCGTTAGTTTCAGCCTTTATAGCAGCCATTCGAGCTACATCCTGGTCAATCTTCTGCCGAAGTTCGTCCAGGATGCGCTGAACGGCTGTTGTCTGTGTTTCTGCGTCTTGTCTTTTTCTTCTTCCATGTTGTTGGACGTTGCTCACAGGTCCTTCAGTTGGCCTTCCAGTTGCGCTTTGCCGCTTTTTGTGAGTCGATTGGTAGCCTCGTACTGCCTCCTAGCCACTTTATAGTGCAGGTTAGTTTTGATGGCGATCTTCGTTGCTTCTTTGCTGTCTTGGTGGCAGGGGCAGCCGAGGTACCTGGCGTCATGGGTGCCGAGGCAGTTGGCGCACTTTCTGTTAGTGTTAGGCCTCCTGAAGGCCTTGTCGATCTTTGCTTGCTGGCACTGACTGTATAGATGAGGTCCAGAGCAGTATCTACATACCTCCACCTCACTCTTGCAGGTGGCACGGGTGTGCCAAAACTTCTGGCACTTAGAACACTGTAGCACTCTCGGTATGTAGTGCTCTGGAACTTAATCTTTCTTGTCCCATCTAATGTGTTGAGGGATCACTCGGTCCCTCCGATGTTACGATGACGACTGTGGAGGGGATGTTATTTTTGCCGATGATCCTCTCAGCACTGGTGATCTTGAGTTTCTTGTTCTCTCTTGTCAGCATCTCCCTGATCTGGTCTTTGGTGAGATGGGTCTTGACTCGTTTTAATGACCCATCGTTTACTTGTGCGGTGCCGGGTGGCTTCCAATACGATGCCGTGGTGAAGCTCGATGACGGTTTTCTCTTCTTGTCCTATCTTCTGCGTAAGTGATGTGGTCTTTGGGTTTTTGTTGATGGAGACCACTACTCCATCAGGTGTCTTGCGCAACTGGCAGATGCTTTTTCTTCCCAGCTCGTTTTCCAACAGACTGAGTATATTGTCTGTTCTCCCCCCCCCCCCCCCCCCGCCACCCTTCCCCCATCAACCTCCACATCAGCAATCCGCTATGCCCTACTAGACCTCTATGCCGCTATGTTCCCTTGCTCGTACCCTGTTCACAGCTTAAGGATCCCCTGTCTTACTGTATCGATGTCCCACTCATCGTTTCGATTGTTCCATGGCCATTACGGGGCGTTCTCAGCCATCTCGCCCGATCAGCTGCCTCTTTCAGTACGTTTTACGCGGAGTGAGAAACCAGCTCTAACAGCTTGGCATCATCATCATGGGGTACCTGTACACAAAACAAAGATGGCTGCCTCCTGTCATGGTCGTTGGCAGTGGTGTCTTTAGAAAATGGTGTCAGGCGTTGAGGATCTTCTTCTTTTCCCCTGCTTCTCCTTCTTTTCTTTCTTTCTTTCTTCTTTTCTTCTACTCTTCATAGCCCTTTGGGGCCTATATCCCCAGCCAAACCACGTAAATTCATTCTATCTTGTGCTATCTCCTGCAACTCTCACCATGTCCCCCAATACTATTTATCTCTGTCTGCAATTCTTTTCTCCAAGAAAATTGCGTCAGGTTTGAGGAAAATGAAATTTGACAGGAAGAGAAGTAGCAAAGAAGGAGGCAAAAAAGAACACACAGGCAGGTTACAGTGACCTTTTTTTGTGTGGTACGTGAGGCTTGCTATTTTCTCAGTTTATTTCTTTGTCATTGCAAAGAAAACAGGAAGTGCTATCAAGGGTATCAATTTCCGGTTAAGTAAAACTTGGATAGGAAGCCATGCATTTATTTTTATTTTTGCGGGATTTGATAACTGTTTTTTAATCTTGTGGTTTATCTTTGCGGTAAAGCTAACAAAAGAAGGCGTCAGAACTATCTGTTCAGATGAAGTAAAGAAGTTGCGGGCTATACGTCTGTTTGGGCGAGAGAAAAGAAGAAGATGAAAAGTGAGAAGGCAGGATATAGAGCGTCTTTGTATGTTTCTCATGTTTATCATTCCCCACTCTTCGTTTGTTAAAATTGAAAACACATGCGCGACTCCTTTTTTTCGTTTTTCAAAATGGCGGGATTTCATTGCCATAAGTTGTCTGCTGTTTACAAGGTCATATCTTATGTCTAACGTCTGTAAAAGAAGCGTAGTGGAGGGTGGAGCTGTACTCACTGACCCGGCCATGTGTGTGTGAGGGTGGAAAGGGGGGGGGGGGATCGGACGTCGGAGGAATAGGTGAGAGGCGTGGCCGCAATGTGAAGCTAAAATGGTGGAGCCAGAATTACAAAGAACTAACAACTGTTATTGTGAACTTTGAATTGCTATGGAAATCCCTCTTCAAAGGTGTAGTTTATGGGGGATAAATTGTAGGATGGCGCAAGGACCAATCAGAATAAAAGCAGTAATGGGACGGCTGGCTATAGATGTGTGTGTATTTCTATTTTTGCAAGCTTCATTCTAGAGTGTGTCAGTAGTTTCCATCCTATTATGGGGTCTGTTGATGGCACCCTATTGCTTGCCGTGTTAATGATTTTTAAGCAGCTTTAAATGATAGGGGTCAGTAAGGGATCGCGCGAACAGAAACTGTCCTTCTGTGTGTATATGTGTGTGTGTGTTTGTTTACACACTTTAGGAATACAACTAGACATACACATACACACACACTATCTCTTTCACTCTCACACTCGTTAACTCTCTCCCTCATGCTCTCTCTCACTCTCCCTCACCCCTCTCCTCCCTCTTATTCTCACTGTCTCTCTCCAACCTCTCTCTCACTACTCCTCCTAGTCTCTCTCCCCCATCTCTCTCTCCCCACCTCTCTCTCATTCTCTCCCCACCTCTCTCTCCCTACCTCTCTCTCACTCTCCCCCACCCCTCTCTCTCCCCCACCTCCTTCTCTCTCACCCACCTCTCTCTCACTATCTCCCCACCTCTCACTCTCTCCCCACCTCTCTCTCACTCTCCCCCACCTCTCTCTCCCACCTCTCTCTCTCACTCTCCCCCATCTCTCTCTCTCACCTCTCACGCTCTCCCTACCTCTATCTCTCACTCTCTCCCCACCTCTCTCTCACTC
>JACEFZ010017308.1:0-120000 GCA_014155875.1 Cepaea nemoralis | reverse complement strand
TAATCACATCACCCGGGCGAGCATTATCCTGAATTAGTTGCCTCCGATTGTGAACGACCGTTCTACATCCTCGGTTCGCCTAGGAGCAGGGGATGATCTTCGTGAGCAATACGTGATCAAGGTGGCAGTCTGCGCCAGACATACATACAGACATTTCATGTGGCATTCTCTTTGCAGCACATTGCGATCAACCAAACCCCTGGTCGATTTTCTAGCTTCAGTAGTTTGCCATTGCTTTCTGAATGAGAAGGCAACGCCTAACCCCCTAACCCGCCGTCAGAGCACCGGAAGTTTAAGCGCTAGCGCATTAAGCTTCGGGCCTATGTAGATCTCTACATCCATATACACATCTTCCTGCCTACCTTCCTACCTGCCTACCTACCTGCCTACCTGCCTAACTACCTGCTTGTCTGCCTGTTTGACTACCTACCTGCCTGCCTGCCTATCTACCTACCTACCAACCTACCTGTCTGCCTTCCTACCTACCTACCTGCTTACCTACCTGCCTGCTTGTCTGTCTTCCTATTTGCCTGCCTGCCTACCTACCTACCTGCCTGCCTGTCTGCCTGCCTACCTTCCCACCTGCCTACCTGCCTGTCTACCTACCTACCTGCCTGTCTACCTACCTACCTTCCCACCTGCCTACCTGCCTGTCTACCTACCTACCTGCCTGCCTACCTTCCCACCTGCCTACCTGCCTGTTCTACCTACCTACCTACCTTCCTACCTACCTGCCTACCTATCTGCCTACCTACCTGCCTACCTTCCTACCTGTCTACCTACCTGTCTACCTACCTGCTTACCAACCTACCAACTTACCTACCTACCCACCTACCTACCTAACTGCTTGCCTGCCTGTTTGACTAGCTACTTACAGACCTACAGCCTACATACCTACCTGCCAGCCTGCCTTCTTACATACCTCCTTACCTACCTGCCTACCTGCCTTACAGCCTGCCTGCCTGCCTGCCTGCCTGCCTGCCTGCCTGTCTGTCTGTCTGTCTGTTTGTCTGTCTGTCTGTCTGTCTGTCTGTCTGTCTGTCTGTCTGTCTGTCTGTCTGTCTGTCCACATAATACATACATGCTTACATTCCTACCATCCTATCTACCTCCCTAGTTATCTAACCACCTGTCTCCTTACATACCTACCTACCCACCTAGGCACGCACGCACGCATACAGACCGACTCGCGCACACACACACACACACGCACACACACACACACACACACACACACACACACACACACACACACACACACACACCTGCCTCCCTCCCACTAGAGTCGAATTTCTAAAGTAAGTAATTTCATTTACCATAGAACCAGCAGTCTACGTTAGTTAGTTAGTTAGTCGACAGATCATCCAGGACACCCCCATCTACACACTGTAGTGAGTGAAGGTGAAACTAGCGCCAGATCAATAGCACTGTCCTCATCGCCTGGACGGCTTGCTGTCCTGGTGACACAGCCACTGTTGATACAAACCAGGTCGATGGTTTCCAGTGCAGTCTCGAGCTCCTCCCCTTGTGTATTGGAGGAAGTGTTTCCCCATGATCTGCCTTTAGCGTTGAAGTCACCACAGAAAATAACATTTCTCTCGTGGCCTAATATGCCACTTAAGCACTGCCACTTCTGGGCGTCCACACTCGCATTGCGGGCATAAACATTAACCAACACGAATGGTATACTGGAATGAACTCTCAACGCCTGTATTTGTAAATCGTCACTGTCCCAACTGGACATGTCTAGCTCTGACGCCACCATGCTGTCGCGAACGAGAATCGCCGTTCCCAGATGTCGTCTGTTGTAGAAACATTTGAAGCCGGCAATTCGGAGTAGCTGATCGCCCAGTCTCGTCTCCTGGAGTGCTACAATGTCGTTCCTGTAAACTAGGGTTTCTAAAATAGAGCCCCGTTGTTTTACACTGGCACAGTTCCAATATAGAATACGGATGTTCCTGAGTCCTAGACGGTGACACTTGAGTCTAAAACGTCTCAAACCCCCGCGCTTACCTTGCTTCTTTGTCCCTGCGCGGCTACCACGCCGCTTCGTTATGTTGACTGTTGATCGCTCGGAAAGAAGACGTTCTTCCGCCATGTTGAAAAAACGTAAACACAGACTGCTGATAACCACACACGCTGCTGAAAATTCACTCAAGGATGGCTTCGATCGATGCACGAACTCCGTAGCACCCGCGCAGATCTTGAGTAGAAACTCCTGGTTTTACATCCTGGCACACCAATTACACGCAAGAGATGAATAAATCCATCCCTTACGCGAAAAAGTTAACGAACACACGTGATTGTATGTGTGTGATTGTGTGTGTATGTGTATGTGAGGGAGAGGAGAGGGGGTACAACGTGAAGTATGTGTGGTCTGACAGATAGAACACTGGTCTTTTCTCTAAATCTAGTCCTTTCGCAGAATCTTCTCCATCCTAACATACACCTCGCATGTGTATGGTTGACGGTGTTGGCTGAAAATGAGTTTATTCTTCCTCTCATTCACCTCGCATGTGTATGGTAAGCGGTGTTGGCTATAATTTCGTGTTAATTTAGGAAGTCAATCGACTTGTATGAATTTTCAGAATGTTTCATTACCACATGACAGATTTGTAATAAACTCGTTAACGGAAATATAATATGTGGTGGTTTTCTCCTTGACTTCTACATCCATATATGTGGTTTATGACCTCCGCAGCTGACTTCAATGTCCAACACTCAGGCCAAGTGAATCTTCTGCTGTGCCCAGTTGCAGAGATATCCACTTTTTCCTGCGTAGACAGACTGTCAGTCCCTTGAACGCCTGTGCAATATTCTAATGCGCTGCCTATCCACAACCGGAGGGAGGTTCATAATGTAGTTTTCTTCAGCTAGCACCGACCAACGATATTTAACACTTATAACATGCAGTAATACGTTTTGTGCTGGTTTAAAAAACAAACAAAAAACTTTCACCTATTAAAATCACACATGAAAGAGAAACACACATGTGGTTGAGCTTAGTGCATAAGAGCATGCAGAAAACTGCTCTCGCTGAAATCACGCAGCCTTGAACATATTAGGCGCGCGCGTTGGCCGAGTGCAATCGGACGAGGATTCGATATCCAGGCTCATTGCTCGCTACGGGAGGGAAAGGCTGGCCACCTCCGTGCACTCAAACTTAGACACGTGATGGTGCTAACACAACACCTGCTTCAACACTTCTCATTGTTCGTGTGTTTTTTTCCCTCTTCTTTCTTTCTTTCTTTCTTTCTTTCTTTCTTTCTTTCTTTCTTTCTTTCTTTCTTTCTTTCTTTCTTTCTGTAAGTTGTATTGAATTGAATTGTCTGTCTGTCTGTCCGTCTGTCCGTCCGTCGTCCGTCCGTCCGTCCGTCCGTCCGTCCGGCCGGCCGGCCGGCTGGCTTCTTCTTCTTCTTCTTCTTCTTCTTCTTCTTCTTCTTCTTCTTCTTCTTCTTCTTCTTCTTCTTCTTCTTCTTCTTCTTCTTCTTCTTCTTCTTCTTCTTCTTCTTCTTCTTCTTCTTCTTCTCTTCTATGTTCAGTCTTACCAAGCTACGTAATATAACTTAGAAAAACGACCATAGTTTATGAAAGGTCGCGTTTGTTTACTTGACGTGTGTTGGTAAAAGAGGGCTCGAATAAATTATATCCTGTTCTCTAGTTGGTGACGAAACATGATTTCCGTGACAACTGGCAAGACTGGAGGGTAAAGAACAAAGGGAAGACAGAGAGGTACATATCTGGACAGCTTGGCCACATAGCATAATCGAGAACGCGCGCACACACACAGACACACACACACACACGCACTCGCACACACACACACACACACACACCCCCCACACACGCACACACACACCCCCACACACACGCACACACACACCCCCACACACACGCACACACACCCCCCCCACACACACGCACACACACCACACCCACACACACGCACACAAACACCCCCACACACACGCACACACACACCCCCACACACACGCACACACACACCCCCACACACACGCACACACACACCCCCACACACACGCACACACACACCCCCACACACACGCACACAAACATAAATCAGTCGAATGTAGACTATGCTCGAGTTCAGAGCGAGCGAACGAAAAACAAAAAAAAACATACTTCATGCTGTTGTGTCTTGATTGCTGATGTGTCTTGATTGCTGTTGTGTCTCGATTGCTGATGTGTCTCGATTGCTGTTGTGTCTTGACTGCTGATGTGTCTTGATTGCTGTTGTGTCTCGATTGCTGATGTGTCTCGATTGCTGATGTGTCTCGATTGCTGTTGTGTCTTGACTGCTGATGTGTCTTGACTGCTGTTGTGTCTTGATTGCTGTTGTGTCTCGATTGCTGATGTGTCTCGATTGCTGTTGTGTCTTGACTGCTGATGTGTCTTGACTGCTGTTGTGTCTTGACTGCTGTTGTGTCTCGATTGCTGTTGTGTCTCGATTGCTGTTGTGTCTCGATTGCTGTTGTGTCTCGATTGCTGTTGTGTCTTGACTGCTGATGTGTCTTGATTGCTGTTGTGTCTCGATTGCTGATGTGTCTCGATTGCTGTTGTGTCTTGACTGCTGTTGTGTCTTGACTGCTGATGTGTCTTGATTGCTGTTGTGTCTCGATTGCTGATGTGTCTCGATTGCTGTTGTGTCTTGACTGCTGATGTGTCTTGACTGCTGTTGTGTCTCGATTGCTGTTGTGTCTCGATTGCTGTTGTGTCTCGATTGCTGTTGTGTCTCGATTGCTGTTGTGTCTTGACTGCTGATGTGTCTTGATTGCTGTTGTGTCTCGATTGCTGATGTGTCTCGATTGCTGTTGGTTGTCTTGACTGCTGTTGTGTCTCGATTGCTGTTGTGTCTCGATTGCTGTTGTGTCTTGACTGCTGTTGTGTCTCGATTGCTGATGTGTCTTGACTGCTGTTGTGTCTCGATTGCTGTTGTGTCTCGATTGCTGTTGTGTCTCGATTGCTGTTGTGTCTCGATTGCTGTTGTGTCTCGATTGCTGTTGTGTCTCGATTGCTGTTGTCTCGATTGCTGATGTGTCTTGACTGCTGTTGTGTCTCGATTGCTGATGTGTCTTGACTGCTGGTGTGTCTCGATTGCTGTTGTGTCTTGACTGCTGTTGTGTCTCGATTGCTGATGTGTCTTGACTGCTGTTGTGTCTCGATTGCTGATGTGTCTTGACTGCTGTTGTGTCTCGATTGCTGATGTGTCTTGACTGCTGTTGTGTCTCGATTGCTGATGTGTCTTGACTGCTGGTGTGTCTCGATTGCTGTTGTGTCTTGACTGCTGTTGTGTCTCGATTGCTGATGTGTCTTGACTGCTGTTGTGTCTCGATTGCTGATGTGTCTTGACTGCTGTTGTGTCTCGATTGCTGATGTGTCTTGACTGCTGTTGTGTCTCGATTGCTGTTGTGTCTCGATTGCTGATGTGTCTTGACTGCTGTTGTGTCTCGATTGCTGTTGTGTCTCGATTGCTGTTGTGTCTCGATTGCTGATGTGTCTTGACTGCTGTTGTGTCTCGATTGCTGATGTGTCTTGACTGCTGTTGTGTCTCGATTGCTGATGTGTCTTGACTGCTGTTGTGTCTCGATTGCTGATGTGTCTTGACTGCTGTTGTGTCTCGATTGCTGATGTGTCTTGACTGCTGTTGTGTCTCGATTGCTGATGTGTCTTGACTGCTGTTGTGTCTCGATTGCTGATGTGTCTTGACTGCTGTTGTGTCTCGATTGCTGATGTGTCTTGACTGCTGTTGTGTCTCGATTGCTGATGTGTCTTGACTGCTGTTGTGTCTCGATTGCTGATGTGTCTTGACTGCTGTTGTGTCTCGATTGCTGATGTGTCTTGACTGCTGTTGTGTCTCGATTGCTGTTGTGTCTCGATTGCTGTTGTGTCTCGATTGCTGCTGTGTCTCGTTCGCTGTTGTGTCTCGATTGCAGCTATGTCTTGATTGTACCTTTGTCTTGATTACTGTTGTGTCTTGATTGCTGTTGTGTCTTTATTGCTGCTGTATCTTGGTTCCTGTTGTGCCCTGATTGATGTTGTGACTTGAGTGATGTTGTGTCTTGATTGCTGTTGTGTCTTGATTGCTGTTGTGCCCAGATTGCTGTTGTGTCTTTGATTTGCTGCTGACAAATGGTGACCTTCTCATTTCTTGTCGAGTCACTATAATGATCATTTTTTCCGCGCGATCATTATTTATTTGTGTGTGTGTGTGCGCGTGTGTGTGTGTGCGCGCGTGCGTGCGTGAGCGTATGCACGCACCCGTCCGAACACTACCGTTGTGTTTACTGGCCCATGCACTGACCACTATAGTGGCGTGTGGATTAGTCTGCCCATCGCCACCCAGTTATGTCGATCCAGCCTCATAAAATAGCCACCATTATCCCGGGAAGGTAAAGCGACTGGCGTGCTGCAAACCATTGAGTGCGGTGTAGTCGAACAAAGAATATGAACCTAGTAGTACAGTCCCCATATATTATGATAGAAGAAGATTGGGGTCCTTTGCTTTGAAAAAATGAAGAGCTGCATATCTGAGGTAAGAACTCATAGCTAAAAAGCAGACTTTATAAAAGAAACTGGCATGGGGCAGTAAAAATGAAAGAAAGCGCCCCGGAAACGCAACCTCATTACTGCAAACGAGGCCACGACCTTGCCAATTGCAAAAATGCATGTTACATAGTCGAGCCATGTAGACATTCTTTCCTTATCGCATCTTTACGTTCTTTCTCTTGTCTATGTTCTTAATTTCCTGTCTATGTGCTCTTGCTAGTTGTGTTGTGCGCTTGACTTTGATGTTTCAGGGCTTCCCCTGTCATTCTTAATTTCCGTTTTTCTTTTTATGAAAGCAACCTTTAAAAAAAGACATAAAAATGTTGTATATTAGCATGATTATTTAAAAGATCCGATAGAAAATTTAATTATGTACATATATATACGTGTATGTGCGTGTGTGTCGTTTTATTTTCTTTTTAATTTCATCCTGTCATTTAAGACTGGGTGAGCACCCGGTAGACGGAGTCCAAAGAAGAATCATTACGTGAAGAAGATGAAGCTGATAATGAAGATAATATGACTACTCTGAGCTGGATGGAGACAAGAGTATCACATTACGGGTTTGTGTTTCCAGCTAATCGAAATGCTAATTGAATGTGGCAAGTCGGTGTATTGCAGGCTTTTGAATATGGCTGAGGTTTGTCGACGACTTTAGACTGTTGTTGAGATTTTAGACTTATCGAATATTGTTGAGGTTTTTGACTTTAGAATATTGTTGAAGTTTCAGATTATAGAATATTGTCGAGATGTTAGACGTTATAATATTGTTGAGATTTTAGACTTTGGAATATTGTTGGGGTTTGGGACTTTAGAATATGGTTGAGGTTTTAGAATTTGGAATATTGTTGAGGTTTTGGACTATACGAGTAATATTGTTGAAGTTTTCGACTTTAGAAAAATATTGAAGTATAAGATGTTAGAATATGATTGAGGTTTTAGACTTTAAAATATTTTTGAAGTTTTCGACTTTGGAATATTGTTGAGGTTTAGAGACTTTTCTCCCGACTAGGTACAAAAGTATACATCTACGAGTATTGTGCTGCTGAGATCCCCTTTCCCCTTTCAAACCCAGAAACCAGCTGGATGTCCAAGATCGGTATTAGAGCTCTGCTTGTGCGGAGAGCTTTTTACAATGTAGGACAAGACGTATACTTTAGGATATACAAGAGGGGAACGGAATATAGAATTTAGCTCAGGTGTTGGGGTCTAGAATATGGCGTCCGGTTTGTAGCTTGTAAACCTGGCGTTGGTATTACACTTCTAAATATTTCGTAGATTGTATACTTCTAAATAGGACATCGGCTTTACCAATCTAAATGAGTCTCTGTGGCGAAGTGGTCAAGCCGTTTGACTCGTGCTCCGAAGGTTGTGGGTTCGATTCCGGGCCGCACCCTTCGGTTTACGAGTTAAATGTTTCGGAGACTCCTGTGGGTCGTCGCTAAAAGCTACGGAGTTCGTGCTTTATGCGACGCTTTCCGCGCTGCGGAAAGGGACCGAGCCATATGGGACAAAACCCGGTGCGATGAAGTCGACCCTGTCGACTTTTAAGCGACTTTTTTTAACCAATCTAAATGTGGCGTCGATTTTACACAACACAATATGGCGTCGGTTTCACACTTCTAAATAAAGCGTCAGTTTCGCACTTCTACATATGGCGTCGGTTTCACACTTCTAAATAAAGCATCAGTTTCGCACTTCTACATATGGCGTCGGTTTCACACTTTTAAATAAAGCGTCGGTTTCACACTTCTAAATAAAGCGTCAGTTTTCGCACTTCTACATATGGCGTCGGTTTGAACAATCTCTTCTTCCATGAATTTTTAGCTATCTGTATTGTTTGGAATGTGGGTCTCAGTAAAAGGATTGTTTCGGGATACTACGAGGGGGTCGTCCAATAACAGATTCGGTGCCAAACAAAAATTAAATATGCACCTATATTTATAACATAAATGGATGGCGGAAAAATGGGGAGTATGGGTGTTTCGCAGTTATGGCTTAAAAGTTGTTAATGTGGTAGCAGACATGTTGTATTATATATCAAAT
The DNA here is from genome assembly GCA_014155875.1 of Cepaea nemoralis. Lineage (NCBI taxonomy): Eukaryota > Metazoa > Mollusca > Gastropoda > Stylommatophora > Helicidae > Cepaea > Cepaea nemoralis. The sequence continues at coordinate 111,387 of JACEFZ010017308.1, read as the reverse complement.
TATAAAGAGTTGCATAAGGAAAACTTATGTATGTAAACCCAAGGCAGATACGAGAAGTCGCTTAAGTCATCCCATGGCACGTAATCAATTAAGTATCCGGACGATGTAATCTCTGGATAACCACCAGAGATGAATTTAAATTATGTGCACTATACTTTCGATCTAGTCAGCTGTCACTGCAGTACATTTTTCCCATCGGACTATAAACTACTATATTCAGGCAGCATAACATTCATTTATCTGGTTATTGCACCACGGAAGAATTACCTGATGCACTTTGTTATCCCTGTCAATATTTTGTCTTCCGAGATGCTGTTTCAGAGGACCTAAAAGGTAAGAATTACTAGGAGCCAAGTCAGGACTGTAAGGCGGATGTGGCAGTACTTCCCAATGTAATTGGTCAATAATTGTCATAGGTTTTGGCAGCTATATTAGGTCTGCGTTGTCGTCTTAAAGAATGAAACTTTTCGGTCGACCTTCACAGGGCTTATTCTTAATGGATTCATGACATTTAGAATAGTGTTTACACCATTCAAGCCCTGACGAACGTGCTACAGTCTGTTCTACAAACACACATGACAGTCGACGATAAAATTCAGCGACTTTTAGACATTCTGTCACTAAAAATTTCTTTACAACACGCTGTTCATTTAAAAAATAAAAAACGCAGGAAAACAGCTGATACTTGCCTTCCACCACCGACTGTCAGATGTGTACTTTTTACTGTGGAGTAGTTTTAAAATTTTTTATTTTTTTATTTTGCATATCCTTTATAGGACATCGCAGTCAGCACCAGCATTTCTGCCGTTGTGATCTCTTGGCACGTTTACGTTCAGTAGTTTGCCTTTGCTTTCTGAACGACCGGCGTCGATACCAACGCAAAACCAACGCAACGCGGTCTGCTGCCAAATCGCGCAGTTGTGTTTTGAACGCGGGTATACGGGATTACGAATCGCGTCCGTAATTCCGTCGTCACAGAGATTGGATAGTTACTAAACTTAATAAGCTTCATCTTTACGTTAGTCTGACAAATTCCCGATACTTAAGTAGTGTAGATGTACAAAAGCCTGTGCATTTTTGAGGCGGAAAAGCGATTTGCGCCTCAAAGGGCGATAACTCGTTTTTTAAATGTTTTTTTTTTAAAGTAGGCATGGTCAGAGGTGTTGCGAGGTGACTCATCGGAGTGGGTGTCTCATCAGAGTAGGTGTGGTCTAGTGACCCCTTAAATTGTAGGTACTATACAACATAAAAAATACAACAATAAAGAAAACAAACGAATCAAGTAAGGTATATAACGTTTTTTTATTAAACCATGTATAGACAATACAATGCATATTAAATAAGTAGTGGCATAGTCGAGATATTATCACTGTCAACCTTTCTTTTTATATACAGATATGACAGAGATGCACGATGTTGCTGATATGTATATACAGAAGAGTCTTGTGTCTTGAAGCCTATATTGGTTCCCCCACTTGGTGTTTGAGTGTTGAGTACTTCCAAAAAAGTGTCCTTGTTTAGATGAGTGTTGTGGTTTTTGGTCAAACCTTTGGTACTGATTTTATCATAATCTCCGACACAAATATACGTCTTACTACATAACGACACCATCCCCTCCCCTTCGTATTCTAGTTTAAAAAGACCAGGGGTTCTCTTTTCATAGGCTTTGATATCCACACAGTCCTGACAGGTACTGGTACTAGGGGTAATTCTATGAACAGGGCAGGTTTCAGACGGGAACCACTGATTGTAGACTCTGTCATATTCTTCTCGTACGTGTGGTCTAACTACTTCAGAGAGTGAATCGGCACTAAGGGCCAAATATAGAGAGTCAGTGTCCATTTCACAAAGCTGAAAGTCGTCTTTAGAGATAAATTTGTCTAGAAAGTCATAATAAAAAGCTAACATTCTTAATTTGGCATATTGGTAAACGATAAAACCAATCTGTAGAGGTAGATCCCAGACAGTTTTCTTCTTTAGTGTTTCAACTTCGAATAGATCAGGTGTAATACCAGTCATGCTTTTGAACCTGGGGTTATTTAGTACTTTGGTAGTGTCTTTTCCCTGGCAGTAGGAGACATCAGTATGTTTGGCTTTATTAGTTAACGTTTTACCGTAAGCGGCGTTACCTAACAATTTCATCGTGTCGGCTGTAATACTCTCAGCTGGATTTTTGTCCCCTTGGCGACGGGCATTAGACACTGTTTCCCCAAATTGTTTAAAACAACTAATCGGTCGATATTCTATTGTCTGGTAGATTTGGGTAACGACCAACCCATGGGCTAGATACCACTTTAAAATAGGGGTGGCTAATAATATTTTCTTCCCGAAATAACTACCAATCAATGTCCGTCGTGGGGTACTCAGTAGTTTATTTTTTATGGCGTATTCTTTCATAAACTCCCCAATATCGTCTCTCGACACTTCCGTGTTCTTGAAAATAGGGGGCATTTCGGCAAAGGACTCTTGTAAATCAGTCAGGGTCTCGATATCGCACCCCACCAACCCGAAAAATGTATACCTTTTTACAGCTTCAATTAACTGGTTTTAACTCAACGAACCCCAAGGAAGCTCTGACGGTGGAAATTTCTCACGTAAAAAACACTTGATAATTGTGTTTGATCTCTTTAATCTCTGCCACTCACACTCCCAAATAACCTTAACTGTCACCCCAACCGTTTTCTGTAGATACTCGTGAATGTCACACGTATTCTGGTATAGTTCTTCTACTGGTTTCTTATTGACGGGATTAATCGTTTTCCCAACAGTTAGACGGCAAGATGGGTGCCCATGGAATAAACACCCATGGAATTGGTAAGCTGTATTATTCTGTTTATCCCACCCATCTACTCGAATATATCGATCACCGAGCTGCATCTCATGACTATTGAATTGGGTTTTTAAATCTATATTTTCAGTATGTGACACCCAACTTAACCACTCTCGACACTGACGTGTGTATTTGTGTAATCTATGTGCTCTAAACCCATCCTCGCGGCTTCGATATATGGGGAAGTCTGATGGCATATCTTTCATAAGAGACCAAAGGTATAATGCATTTGCATCAAAACCTTTAATACTTTTTACTGGTTTATTACCCCTGATAAGGGTCTCATTGATTTCGTGGTAACGATGAAAAATGATACTCGGCCCCACCCACTATATTGTCTCGTAACAACTTGTGGACCTTCTCCTACTTCTTCGAACACAAAACAAAAGAAACATCTTTATTCATGGTGTTGAATAAGTACTGTAGAGTAATACCGGGGACTGAGATGGCCTGCTTACAGATGTCTATATTTAACTCGGCATAAAAGGCTACTTGTGTGTCCAGGGCTTTTAGAAAGGGGGACACGTCTTTGATGTTGTACCAAATTAGAAAATCTCTCAGGGTAGTCATCTTATTGTCGGTCCATGCTTTCTGACAAACGGCGTATTCTGCCTCGGAAATGTTACGGTTTTTAAGTTTTGAGAAAAAGGCCTCATGTGGTGGTAGGGCTGTCTCATTTAACTTTCCCAGGTCGGTCAGATACTCATATGGCAAAAAGCCCTTTGTCTCTTCTATTCCAAACGAGGCCAGATATTGAGAGTAACTGACACCCGGGACCAGAAAGTTGGAGACGTCAAGGAATTTCAGTCTTTCTGTTGCTATGCACATAAAATTATTATTTCTTTTGACAATAAACTTGAATGGGTTAGCCTCCCGATCAAGGAAATACGTCACCAAATAAGGTTTCAGGAGGTTAATGTCACATTTTCCGTTATTCAACCCGAACAGAGGGAGCTCTTTCAGAAAGGAGTCGAACCTTTCACTTAATTTTGGGTGGACACCTAATTTTTCAAAGACTGACTCGAACTCTTTAAATAACAACTCATAAGAATTAGCAGCTATGTCATGGAGATAGTCCATCATTTTATTTTCAAGGACCTGTGGAGCACCTGTGGTGATGAAACATTTAGGGGTGTCGAACCCAGGGACATTAGAGGTGACGGCACACGAGAGAGGGACGTGTCTGGCTATAAAGGTCGTCGACTTTGAGGCAGCTGGTAAATTTTCATTAGAGAAAAAAGATTCCATGTCGTAGCATGCTCTATATGGGAAAATAAAGTTTGCACCCACGTCAAACCCGTGCTCACAGAGCACTTCCAAGATGGATTCAGTGGGGCGATAAATCCCACCTTTATAAGTTTCAACGGTAGCTACCCCTGTACATGTAAGTTCGTGACGTGTCAGTCGACAATACATCTTAAACAACTTGCCGCATTTCCCACAGGAAAAACACTGAGTGGCTCTGTTAATATCAACGATATACATAAAATGGTTTTCATGTAGAAGAAGATTCAGTATATCTGGATGGGAGCTAGTACTTTTAATTTTCGGAACCAGATGTTCCTCCTCTGTAAAACTAAACACATTTATTTGTATTTTATAACATTCTTCCAGCTCTGGTAAATCAACTAAATTGACCCCGGTGAAATGTTTGTGGGATTTCAACCCTTTATACCTCACCCATTCTTTGAACAATGTTCGTGTGTTTTTTCTAAGATACCTGACATCTTTTCCTTGTGATTTAAACACAGATATACAGCGAAATATACACAGATTATCAGTGTATGGCTTACCATATCTATCGTTCTGAAGAGTATTAATAAAATTGTTGTGTTTGATAAAGTCGGGGATTGTTTCTAAACAACAACCAACAGGGAACTCTACCAGTTTATAAACATAAAAGGTGATACTGGGAATTGTTTCAACATAGTATTTTGTATCTGGTCGGGTTAGTGTCGCTGAATTCACCAAGTCAACAGCGTTTAGCTTGGTTACAAAGGCCTCGAAATCAGATCTATTGTTCACTAAAAATGGTAAAGTAAACAATGAAGAATTATTTGGACTGGCATGGTAGAACCGTAAGGCTTGTGTCTCTCGATGTCTCAAGACTATGTGCAAACTGGGGATTATTTTAAACCGCGAGTATTGAACATTAAAAAGCGGGAATAAACGAGAACCCCAATCTGTCGTCATGTCAGTATCTGGTCGGTTAAACAATGTCCATTCACACAGATACCGACCGTGTCGTATGTGTGACCTAATCGTGTACCAATGGTAATTATATACAACCCTAACATCTGGGGGTAATTTCTGCAATGAAAGTTATTCACTAGTTGTATTAACACCAGAGGTTCCTGTCTGGTCTTCTGCAGCCATGCCACGTAGTTGATCATAAGTCGACAAGGTATCTGTTGATAGTGCGTCACTTGGTGTGGTACCAGCTGATAGTTGAACAACTGTTGACAAGGTACTTGGTTTTGATGCTGCGTCACTCGGTAAGGCACTAGATGAGGATGTTTGTTGCTTATTATTAGTAGGCGACAGGTTATCACCCCCAGCCATCCGACAGGGCACCTGGTGTTGTTGGTTCTGCATCAGTCCCCAAGTGACTAGATGATGATAGCTGAGTAGTGTTAGTAGGTGAAACATGATCGTCCGCGCCACCCGACAAGGCACCTGTTGTTGGTAACTGTTCATCTGCGTTCAACAGAACTCGATCATCCATGCCATCCGACAAGACACCTGATGTTGATACCACCTCCCCGCTACACTTGATGCCAGCACTGGGGGATGATGATTGGTTTGTCTTGGTAGCTGGCAGTATTTGAGTGTCTGTAACGGGCGACCCTCTGTCAATTGCTGGTTGTTTGTTTGACTTTCGGCGTTTACCAGTAGATTGGTCGTCTGTAGTCAGATCACTTCTCCTCTTGTGACTTGTGGATTGTTGATTATTAGCACCCACACGGTTAGATGATGATTGAGTGGTCGAGACATCACTGAATACTGTTTCATGTTCAGTCTTTATGTGGCTCCGTAAATTATCGTATCTCGTATAACTACGATCGCAAAAATCACAAGTAAACTGTTGTGTAGAATGAGTAGTCGCAATATGTCGACGTAGATCAGCAGGTCGTGTGAAGATTTTATTACACAGAGTACACATATGTTTCTGTAAAGCTGACATTCTCGATACACTAAATAGTTTTAAAAATGGCCGAAGTAATTGTTTCTGTTATTCAGGTATACAACACAGTTTGTAAGACGAAATTTATTTTTAGCTGTGTTAATTCGTAAACATGAGACGGTGACTCTGTTGTAGACAATATGGCAACTGATCAAACAATTATTTGGAGATATCACAGACGACTTATTGCCCTGATTGTGGGCGGTTAATAATGGTAATGTCTTTGGGCAGATATTTAAGTAAGAACTCCTTGTACAATAGTGATGAACAAATTGTAACAAGTTTCATATGAGTATCTTTTCTGTATCAGAAGACACGCTTGTTAAAGTCCATTGAATTTAATATGCGTTGAATAAAAACATCCTTCTTCGTTGACTGCGAAAATAAGAAAAGACTTGACCTTCGGTTCGTCACTGTTTTTGATACTGTCTGCGTGAGAGAGGTGTATATCTGAAATGAACAACATCAATCAACCAATCAGAATACAGATAACATCAAATCACAAATGTCATATCTTCTGTGGTAACCAACAATCTGACTGCCTGACATTTTGAATCAACCAATCAGAGAACAGATAAAGACATAATCACAAATGGCATATCCCCTGTAGTGACCAACAATCTGACTGCCTGACATTTTGAATCAACCAATCAGAGAACAGATAAGAAATTAACACCAAATCACAAAGGGTATATCCACTGTAGTGACCAACAATCTGACTGCCTGACATTTTGAATTAACCAATCAGAAAACAGATAAGAAATTAACACCAAAGCACAAATGGCATATCTCCTGTAGGTCATGTGACCGGAAGCCAACTTTGGTCGTTTGTGTCCACGTTTCCCAGATGTATGTCTGCAACCCGAAATAACGCCACCTTTGACCTGGTGTAACCCATTTTAACATGTGACCAAGGACCGTTACACAGACCGATGAAGAGTCATACATCTCTAACACATCGTCAATGGTATGATTATATTTAAACCAGTATAGACATCAATAACCGCCATTAAAATACACCATTGATTTGTAATAGCTATATATCGAAAAGTCCCAAGTCGATGAGTCACCTCGCAACACCTCTGACCATGCCTACTTTAAAAAAAAAAAAAAACGAGTTATCGCCCTTTGAGGCGCAAATCGCTTTTGCGCCTCAAAAATGCACAGGCTTTTGTACATCTAAACTACTTACTTACTGGACGACCTTCGTATTTTTAGGTTTTCTCAATATGTGTCCTATCCAGCACCAAGGCCGTTCCCTCTTCTCTCGATTTGCTGAAATCTCTCTAGTTCAGTGGTTCTCAACCGGTGGGGAATTCCCCCCCCCCTCCCAGGGGGGAATTTTAGGGTTTCTAGGGGGGGGGGGGGATGAAGACCATTTCAAGATCGCGTTAATACAAGAACCGATTACTTGATATTGTTTTTCCCTTCATACTTTACAGTTAAGTACGCCTCATCCTTCTAAAATTCATTTTATAAAGTCAGTAGACCCACAAATCATGTTTTATGTGGATGTCTAGACTTGTTTTAGTATGTGCTATTAAATTTACCTTACATTTTTACGTATACTGTGTAGGGGTGGGGGATTGTAGATAGGAAATATGAAAGGGTGGAAATGACGTTCTGAAAATACGGTGAAGGGGGGAGGGGGGGGGGGCACGGGCCAAATTTTTGATAGGAAGGGGGGAATGACGTTCTGAAAATATGGTGAAGGGGGGCACGGGCCAAAAAAGGTTGAGAAGCACTGCTCTAGTTGTTCCCTAAACTTCGCATTAGCGAATATGTCTGCGCAGTGACAAGTTAATGAACTGTCAAAAACAAAAACCCTGGCACCTAGCTGCCTATAATACCTCTCAGTGTAGGGTGCGGGGGGGGGGGGGGGGGGGGGGGGGGGGTCTTGAGCCTGGGGAATTAAGGCCGCCTGTCTATGCTGTTTATTGGTAACTCTTCTAATCTTTTCTCAGCGTGTGTGGTCCGTATAGCAGTACTGATCTAGCGACAGAGTTAAACATTATGGTCCGTATAGCAGTACTGATCTAGCGACAGAGTTAAACATTATGGTACGTATAGCAGTACTGATCTAGCCACAGAGTTAAACATTATGGTTCGTATAGCAGTACTGATCTAGCGACAGAGTTAAACATTATGGTTCGTATAGCAGTACTGATCTAGCGACAGAGTTAAACATTATGGTCCGTATAGCAGTACTGATCTAGCCACAGAGTTAAACATTATGGTTCGTATAGCAGTACTGATCTAGCGACAGAGTTAAACATTATGGTTCGTATAGCAGTACTGATCTAGCCACAGAGTTAAACATTGTGGTCCGTATAGCAGTACTGATCTAGCCACAGAGTTAAACATTATGGTTCGTATAGCAGTACTGATCTAGCCACAGAGTTAAACATTATGGTTCGTATAGCAGTACTGATCTAGCGACAGAGTTAAACATTATGGTTCGTATAGCAGTACTGATCTAGCCACAGAGTTAAACATTATGGTCCGTATAGCAGTACTGATCTAGCGACAGAGTTAAACATTATGGTTCGTATAGCAGTACTGATCTAGCCACAGAGTTAAACATTATGGTTCGTATAGCAGTACTGATCTAGCGACAGAGTTAAACATTATGGTACGTATAGCAGTACTGATCTAGCCACAGAGTTAAACATTATGGTTCGTATAGCAGTACTGATCTAGCCACAGAGTTAAACATTATGGTTCCGTATAGCAGTACTGATCTAGCGACAGAGTTAAACTTGATCAACTTAGTACTAGCTTTACTAGCCGGCTCCGTGGCGAAGGCCTTACAAATGCAATTGGTAATTCCGCATACGGCGTTAGAAACACAGCTGCGGGTAATATGGAAGCAGACCGCCTTGCGTTGGTTTACCATACAATGGTATGAGTGCCGGTCGTTCAGAAAGCAATGGCAAACTACTGAATGTAAGCTTGCCAAGAAACCACGAACAGTCAAACATGCTGGGGACGACTGGGACGTCATGTAAAGGATATGAAACTAACTTTAACTAGTTGTAATTTCTTGTAACTCCCATAAATGACCCAATATTACGTAAGCTCCCCTTGGCTTTTGTATTCGTATTTTAAAAGATCCTGTCTCCCCCCCCCCCCCCCCCCCCCCCCCCCATATCCTTATCTAACATTGCTACATAAACAATGTAACATTTCACCTATGGGATTAATATTCCCATTTGCAACAACATGGCGAGTCAGAGGAGTTCAGTGTAAACTCGAATAAATGCACCCGTTGTGTTTGCTCTCTTATCAATATGCAGATGCACGACCGTGACCAGGTGTCAGGCATCAGCCAGGCTCATGCAATGCTATCTCTTGTCTTTGTATCTCCTCTGGTAACATAATCCTGCATGGAATCTAGCGGGAACAGCCTTTTCACTATTTCCTGTGGACGGCGTCAACACTACGTCACCTTCTGCATCATCGTATCCGGTATGACAGTTATAGCAGCCTGTCTCAAACTTGTGAGAGCGACCACAGATCATAGAATAGTGGTTCCTAAACTGTACTCGGTCTACACTAACCGTCTTTATCTCATATTCAGTCCCACACACAAACCAATCGGATTATTAACCCAGTATGTACCATGTATCATTGAATGTAAGAAAGAGAGTGCTGAAGAGCTATATAGAACCTGTTTTGCTGTATGGCAGTGAATCTTGGAATATAAATGAACAAATTAGGAAGAGATTGGAAGCAACAGAGATGTGGTTCCTTAGACGAATGTTGCGAATTCCTTGGACTGCCAAAGTAACTAACAACGAATGCCTTAAAGAGGCTAACGAAACTAGAACATTATATACAACAATAAGAAAGAGACAAACATATTTTTTTGGGTCATTTAATGAGAAGAGAGGCGCTGGAAAACATCATGACAACTGGAAAGATCGAGGGGAAGAGAGGCAGAGGCAGATCAAGAGAACTGATGCTGGATGGATTGCGACGGTGGTATGGAGGAATATCAACGGCATAGTTGATCCAGAAAACCAAAGACCGAGATCTGTGGAGAGTCATGAGCGCCTACGCCAGTCGGCACGGCACTTGATGATGATGATGATATACCAAGTAGTCCATCCTCATTATCGGCATATGCGGTGTAACAGTTCGTGGCAGCGTATCTCAAACTTGTACAAGCAAAAAGTTTAGAACAGTGCTTCCAAAGCTGTACTCGGACTACCTTAAGCCTCGTTATCCAAGCTCAGGCTCCATTGACGCATCCTCAGGTCCACACACAGTCATACCCGGTTCTTGGTATTAACTCAATAAGCACCACGCAATTCACTTGCATCACCATTATGTGCCATATCAAGAAATTTGACCTGTCCCTTGGCCATATATGAGGGTCGACCACCAAGTATCCGGACTCATGTAATCTCTAGATAACTATGAGAGATTAATTGAAATTACTTGTACTTTCGACGTAGTCACCTGCCATTGCGGCATATTTTCCTCCATCGGGCCTCAAGCTTCTGTATTTCGGGAGCTCACACTTCTTTTGGCTGGTTCTTGAGCCATTGGCGAACTGTCTGAAGCACTCGGTCAAACGTGTCAAACTGGTGTCCTCCGAGATGCTGTTTCAGAGGGCCAAAAGGGTGAAAATCCCCCGGAGCCAAGCCAGGCTGTAATGTGGATATGGCAGTACCAACCACAGATGCTTTTGAGACAAAACTAGGCTTATTGCCTTATTCCGTAGTACCCTACATGATAAGACTGTGAATTCCTCAAACCTAAGACCCAAATGCGCAATCACTCATTTAAAACTCTGTATGTAAATAACTACGCAATGCCAAGCGGTGCAGGCGTGCATGTTTCTTCACGACCATATTTATCTGTGCTCATAATAAAAGTCACCACTGAACATCTTCCGTGCGCCTAAGTTATGAAGTTCGCCATTGCTATTTGAACGACCGACGCCTTATACAATCGAAATCAACGCAAAGCTGTCTGTTTCCAAATTACATGCAGCAGATTTCAAACCCTATGTCGGAGAATCATGTAACCGAGCGTCTCATTATCGCCTAAGCCACATCCCTGATTCTGACTTATACTTGTCATATTGTGTCACATGTAGGTTTTGTGCCCCACGCCAATCGCTGCAACGAGCATCTGTTGTTATGCTGAATATTCAATACATCATAACTAGCAACTGCTTTTATTGACAGCTACTCCGATGGCTACCCAACCTCGCATGTCATCTGTCAAGAGCTTGAGTTCTTGGGGTGATGCTCTTTGTGTGATGTTTTATTCCCTCTGATCCCACTCCAGAATTGCCACGAAGACATCATGTATGTCCAGAGAGTGAGTATGGATGTTGAACGTATATATTGACACGGAGTCGACGGGTAACCTTTGTAGGACTTAACAATCAACCCCAGGTGGAGTTTTATGTAATTTTACTCTCAGTAACTTGCCATTGCTTTCTGAACGAGAAGACATCGTTTTAGCCCATTTAGTAGCTTTCATTCCACGTAGACCATTTTTTTTTTTTTTTTTTTTCCCGCGTTTCCATCCTGTTTCAGGATATTGCGGTCAACACCAGCATCTTTCAGCTGTATGTTGATTCCTAGGCTAGATTACGCTCATCAGCACGCCACGACTTTCTGAGCGACCGGCTCCATACTCTCATAAGTCACTTTTGCGATTTGAACCACTGCTAATTCTCGTCGCGTCACGTGACGAGAGTATTCGGGGTTAGCGGAGAAAGCTGCTAACCCCTCGGCCATGGAGCCGGCTACACGTAGACCATTATAAGAAATAACTAATAAAGTGTACTGAATCAGTTTCCCGCTGCAGGACTGTATTGTGATATACCCAACACATTTTTTTCTGGGCCTGAATGCAGAGTTGTATGTGGTCAATCCTTCCATCACCTAGCAGGAGACCAGTCCAGGCGTGGAAGCCTCTTCTCACCGTGGTCATGACATTACCTGCACAGTTTCCCATCAACTTCTCTAACGCGCCCGCACACAGTTTCCCATCAACTTCTCTAACGCGCCCGCACACAGTTTCCCATCAACTTCTCTAACGTACCGCTCAAAGTTTCCCATCAACTTCTCTAGCGCGCCCTCTCAAAGTTTCCCATCAACTTCTCTAACGCGCCCGCTCACAGTTTCCCATCAACTTCTCTAACGCGCCCGCTCAAACTTTCCCATTAACTTCTCTAAGGCGCCCGCTCACAGTTTCCCATCAACTTCTCTAACGCGCCCGCTCACAGTTTCCCATCAACTTCTCTAAGGCGCCCGCTCACAGTTTCCCATCAACTTCTCTAACGCTCCCGCTCACAGTTTCCCATCAACTTCTCTAACGCGCCCGCTCACAGTTTCCCATCAACTTCTCTAACGCGCCCGCTCACAGTTTCCCATCAACTTCTCTAACGCGCCCGCTTAGAACGTATATATTGACAGGGTGTCAAGTCTAAACCAGGCACAAGACATTTGGCGGGTGGGATATCAAAATAACACCGTAGCTTGATTACCTGGACATCTAGGCATGTAGCAGACCTTGGCTGTGTCCGTTAAATACTAGCTCTCAGTTCACTGTTATATATACATATATTCAAGTTCATCATCATCATCATGTGTCGTGTCGATAAGCGTGGGCGGTCATGTTCTGCCATCTCATTCGATCACCAGAGTCATGGATCAGCTCCGTGTTTCTGTCTCGACCATGCCATGTGGCCAAGCCATCCAGGTATTTACTTCTCGGTCTTCCCCTTGGCTTCTTCCCTTCGATCTTGCTAGTTGTCACCAAGTTCTCTAATTCATTTCTTCTCATAACATGCCCAAAAACTTTTGACTGTCTGCGTCTAATGTCTCTAATCAGTTTACGATCTTCATTTGTTTCTTAAAGGACTTGTTCATTAGTTTTTCTGTCTGTCCATGGTATTCTTTGCATTTTCTTCAGAAACCACATCCCCACAGCCACCAGATGTTTTTCAGCTTGTCTGCTCATTGTCCACGCTTCACATCCATACAAAAGTACATGTTCTATGTAGCACTTCAATACTATTTTTCTCGTTTTAAATTGATATTTTTTTTTATTGTTCAGTATGTTTTTCATCTTGCAAAAAGCTACCTTCGCAGTGGCAATTCTTGTTATAATTTCTTCAAGGCATCTCCCATCTAATGACTGTTCCGAGAAAACTGTACCTATTCACTTGTTTAAGAATATGCCCATTTACTTGTATATTACATTGTTGTATTTCCTTCTTCCTAGTGACGACCATAAACTGTGTCTTTTTACAATTCAGTTCTAATCCTAGTTGTTCACTGTGTGCAACAACCGCATCTACTAAATGTTGCAGATCCTGTTCATTGTCTGTAATTAGGGCTGTATCATCTGCATATCTAATGTTATTGATGCATCGTCCCCCAGTGCTGATTCATTCGATATCTTCTATATTTCTGAACATATTTTCACACAGGGAAAAACAGATCTGGAGTTATTAAAGATCTAGAGTTATTACACATCCCTGTCTCATACGTCTCTAAATAGGCTGATATTGACCTACTTCATTATCAATTCTTATTGCAGCTTGTTATTCCCAATATATGTTTTTTACAAGTCTAAGGTCTTTTCCATCAATTTGTAGATCTTCAAGCATCCTTATCACGTCAACATGTCTTACTTTATCGAAAGCCTTTGTGTAGTCAATAAATCAAAGGTGTAGATCTTTGTAGGTGTAGATCTCTTCGCCACAGCTTGTAATAAATATCCTGCAGTGTAGGACATAGGTGACTTGATCCTGAAGAATTCAGGCCACCCAGCTAGTGCAGTCACCGTGAACTCTGCTGGGTAAGGTTTTATGTTTTTTTTCCCCCCCGACTAAAAAATAAATCGATTTCCTTATCGAGGATTCGAACCCGGGTTTCACGAATGAAAGCCCGGCGTTCCAGCCACTCGGTCAGTTAAGTGAGGTTGGTGAGCTGAGTTCAGTTGTCCTTTGTACATATCAGCTTTAGGGGTCTGGGGGTCGATCCATGCTTATTGAATGAGTACCGAGGATGCCTGTGGGAAAATTGAGGTAGTTGGCAAAATACTGATACTATCGCTGACGTAGTGTGTGGTAACTGAGCTGAAAGGTTTAACATCATGTGTGTGGGCATTAATGTTTGTGCGTGTATATGTGTGAGTGTGTGTGTTTGTGTGTGTGTATGTGTGTTTGAGGGTTATTGTTTGTGTGTGTGCTTGAGTATGAGCGTGTGTGTGTGTGTGTGCGCGCGCGCTTAAGTATGAGCGTGTGTGTGTATGTGTGTTTGAGGGTTAGTGTTTGTGTGCATGCTTCTGTGTATGTTCTTGTCTGTGTGAGGGTGTGTTTGTTTGTCTGTGTTTGACGGCTTTTGTTTGTTTGTGTGTTAGTGTATTAGTATGTATAACTATGTTTGTGTGTGTTTGGGTTGTATGTTTGTGTGTTTGTGTATTAGTATATGTGTGTACTGTGTTAGTCCGTTTGTGTTTGTGTTTGAAAGTGTATTCGTGAGTGCGTGTATGTGTATATTTTATGTATGTTTCTATTTCTGTATGGATGTGTAAAGACACACGAAAAGAACATTGCTTAGACCAGGCATAGACGACGATTCGTGTGCCTCTAGGAAAGTTAGATGTCGGCTGTCGTTCTGTCTCTGCCAGTTGTCAGCTTAACCTGGTTGTTATTTCGCCACCCCCTGAGGCAAACGTCACTTCTCCCATGTACAGTATGTTCGGAAACATTTCACATTGCCACAACCTGCGGCAATCACCATGCTTCCCCATTTACAGTATCTTTGACTCGAAACCCAATTCCCCGCTAAAGTTGCATTTGATGTTGTAAGAGCTAATTTACAGTATTGTAAAGAAGATAGGCCGGTCTCCGTGGCTGTGGTTTTACGGACGCGATTCATAAGCCCGCTTACCCGCGTTCGAAAAACAGCTGCGACCGATGTGGCAGCAGACCGCGTTGCGCTGGGTTTTAACGTATTGATTGGTATGGGAGCCGGCCGTTCAGAAAGCAATGACAAACTACCGAACGTAAAGTTGCCAAGACATCAACAACAGCAGTTAGGTGCTGGTGTTGACAGCGATGTCCCGTCAATAGGATATGCAACAGGAAGAAAATAAAAAAAATAAAAAACATGAAAGAGATAGAGAAGTATGTTTCACGGCGGTAAAGAATGTAGAACCTTGTTAATATCTCAGTAGGTTTGACTAAAGCGAGTGTATCAGAGAAGTTGACAGGGAAATGCGCTGATAGTGATACAATCATCAGCACTATCAGAATTGGGTTCGACGCCTGAACTCGTCGCTTGCTAAGTGAAGGCAAGACCAGCCAACTATCCCTCCGTGCCCTGAAGCCTACAGAATGTGATGTCCCTATCCCATCATAAATCTATGGCAGGAAACCGATTCGGGACAATTTCTTTTTTTTTTTTTTTGTATTGTCCGATTTGGCTACGGGTGTATGTGTGGCTATGATGAACTAGCTGGGCCCTGTGGCTCCTACGGTAAAGATCGCTTGATTGTCTCAAATGCCACGTTTATTCTCCACAGTTTAGTGCTGTTTGAGGACGTATATCTTGACATGCTATTGATTCTGCTGGTTCCGGCCGCCGTGTCCCCGCCGCATGAAGTGGACAAGTGGGGTAATAATTTGGTTTTATTAACTGTCAGGGGTTCTCAAAGTGGCAGGGGAAAGTACCAGACTCGTTAAATTGGTAGTGTGGATTTCTGTGGGAAAGTTAGAGCAGTTGGTTCAGGGGTTCTCAAAGTGACAGAGGCAAGTATGAAACATCTAGGGAAGTTTTATTTGTTGTTGATTTGTTTTGAGTTTGCTCGCTTTGGACTCAAGTGTAGTCCTTACACGTGCTACTACTTCTAGTAGCACTGGGCTACATTGCATGTGGGTTAGCTTTCCCTAATGACAACGTCCCTTGTTATCAGACGATGACGACTTCAGAGGTGCCTGTAATTTACATTCCGAAATTAAAGACGAGAAGTCAACATTTTAGTCCAACTGATCGGTGTAGGGGTTGAACCCGCTACCTTAGCATCAGCACACTGGATGTTTGAGAACGAGGGCAGGTATCCATTCGGTCATGCTGACCTGCGGGAAGGTGGGCTGATTTCAAAGAGTATTCTGACGTTTATTATCTCTGACACCATGAATGTACTTGGGGAAGTCTAGGATGGGTAACTCTGGCATCGCTGGGTATGACGTGTTTGGGGCGGTAACTTTCGGGAACTTGTGTGGATGTGTGTTCCCGGTAACGTAGGGATTTCGCGAATGAGAAAGAAAGAGGAGGAGAGAAAGAGAGAAAACGAGACAGACAGACAGACAGACAGACAGACAGACAGACAGACAGACAGGCAGGCAGGCAGGCAGGCAGACAGACAGACAGACAGACAGACAGACAGACAGACAGACAGACAGATAGAGAGATAGATAGAGAGAGAGATAGATAGAGAGAGAGAGAGAGAGAGAGAGAGAGAGAGAGAGAGAGAGAGAGAGAGAGAGAGAAACTGTCATTTACTGCCAATATAGTACCTTTCGGTGTATGGCAGAGGGGTCTTTGAGAGAGAGAGAGAGAGAAATACCAGGCGTGATCAAATGAAACCCGTCCCAATGGCTTTGTTCCAAAGGTAGGAGAGCAGGTGTCGGAGAAATAAACACAGCAACTGCCAGGAAGCAAGCAAACACCTGGGCTCGTCACAAGAGGTCTCAGTAAGCATTCAGACACGCATCTTACAGCTGAGGGAGGCGACGGATACTGTCCGCGAAAAAGGACAATGGTTCAAACCCTAAAGAGGCCAGAGGGACTAAAATGTTGACTTCTCATCCTAGACTTGGGAGACTTACATTACAAATACCTCAGAAGTTGGAAATGGGTTCGCCTGATGGCGAGGGACACTGGTTCTTCCATTCTAACACTTCCTGTACAATGTTTAGGCAGAACTGTCCATCTCTTCCGTTCTGACACTTCCTGCACAATGTTTAGGCAAAATTGCTCATCTCTTCCGTTCTGACATTTCCAGTACAATGTGTAGGCAGAACTGCCCATCTCTTCCGTTCTAGCAATACCTGTACAATGTTCACGGCATACAGCAGAGCATTGTTGTGCAACAGAATCAAACCGCGCGAAAACATGCCGGGTTATTTACTCTTGATGGCTCTATGCTGAACAAAGGGACATGTAACCACTGGAGAAAAATATCGCAAGATGTATAGTGGAAGACAATTTCTTGGCAACCATTTGTCATGACACGGAAAAGTGTCAGAACTCGAACTGATATAATGTTAGAGATTGTAAGATGTGGCGAAGCAGGATTACCCACAGGGTCACTTGATGATAATGTTTCCTTAAGACTTGTCAGAGATGTTGCCAGGATGAATTCCATGCACGCACAGCTGCTTGTGTTCCTGACATCTTGCATCAGCTTGCAGCTGCGAAAGGTCGACATACTTCAGTGTGGCATCCTCGTCATTTGAGGCTGGTGTGCCAATAGCTGGCTCATTTCTTTGTTGTGTTGCTTAGTGTGTCGTTTGCATATCCTTTCTTACTGTAGCAAAGTAAGTAAAGGACCACTGTAGAGTGTATTTTTAATGATTGTGCATTGTTTTAATATATTTCCGGTCCAAGTTTTGTATTCACCCTCTGTAAAGTTCAGTGCATCGTAATAGGTAAATACAAAACTTGGACCGGCAATATTTTCAAACGCACACAGTCATTAAAAATACACCTTATACATGCCATTGACGTATTAAACATGTGGTGGTAGACTCATATTGTATAGAGCAATCAGCACTCTGTTGGTGATATAGTCGCTATCACACTACCTCGCCTCTATTTCCCAAAACAGGTCATGGTACATATTTTAGGCTAGGTCTGTCGCTTGCTTGCTTTAGAAACAAAAATTCCAAATTCGGCCTCGTTCAACCTGCTTCTTCAGCTGTGGTTATTGTTGAGGTCCGTGGTTTTTGTGAATTTATTCACCGTGATTCTTTTCTTGTCTTGTGCACTTGTACGAGTTGGTCCTGACTCGAACTGGGTATATCGGCTTTTGTGTTTGTGACGTCAGCTGGGGGGGGGGGGGGGGGGGGGGGGGTTGTGTCACAGGACCACTGTCGTTAACGATAAGAAGATAAACTAACATAGCCAGTCTGTATTCACAGCTGCAATTGTTTGTTACTAGTGAAGAAACACTCACGTCAGATCAAAGGAAACTCCAAGTCTTTGAGAGTTCCCTAGGAAAGGGGAATCTGTCGGCATAGTTTGATGTATCGTCGTTCGAGAAAAAAAAGCCTGTTGTGTTCGTGGTAGGAGGGGAGGGGGGGGGACAACTATTCTTGTGACGTTGGGAACAGATTGTCTGCCGCTGAGGCCACCTGGTGTTTACATCGAATGACGTCACTAGGACAATCCCCGACTGTATGAAAAACAGAATTTGTTACCGCTAGTGTGAACAAGGGAGTTGACCTAGGCTAAAGTGTCTGACTAGCTTGGTGTTAATATTGAAAAGAATCTAGCGTGTTCTGTATCAATTCACGTTGAGGAACATGTGTCTTTCATGACAAAGTGTAGATATAGATTCAGGATAGAGCCGAGTGTTCATAAGGTATTTACTAAATAGCATTTAGATGTAAATAATGTATGATAGTCTAGTGATTGATAGAGCTAGAACTGAACATAGTGTTGTTGCTTTGTGGTTAGGTATTCAAGGAGTGTCGGCGACAGTAGGCAATCGCATTGTTAAAACTAACTAGTATGAGAAGTCAATTAGCTCACCTGGTTGGAAATAGTGAAGTGGGATGATATTTAGAAGGATTGAGGATGGTTGGGGGATAGGGGAAATGTCCAATGGTGGGATCTTCCAGTGGGGGTCTACTGGGGTTCTGCACTTTACATTTGGTCTTTCCTTGTCTTACCCTAATTCAGACCGATGTGATGAGCTCCTCTGCCCCATGACAGAGTTGGGTTCACTGTCATATATCTGAGTGAGGCCGTCGGCCTACACTCATCTAATAGGGGTCAGTGTCCGGTTGCTCTCACCAGGTGTGTTATCTCTCTTTCACAGGTTCCCTCAGGTTACGAAGAAAAGAAGCTGAAACATCACTGTTTACTATCAGGGATAAATTAGTGCAGGAAGAGTTATTCATCAGCTTTTGCACGGGGCCCATGATAAAAAGGGTCTGAAGGAACATGGCTCGGTTGAGCCGAAACATATAAGTATCCAGCAGATGACTTCTTAGTGATAGGGATCATGGAAGTCAGTAGTGAGATTATTTTTCCAAACCACATGTGAACA
Organism: Cepaea nemoralis; assembly: GCA_014155875.1. NCBI lineage: Eukaryota > Metazoa > Mollusca > Gastropoda > Stylommatophora > Helicidae > Cepaea > Cepaea nemoralis. The sequence continues at coordinate 92,059 of JACEFZ010017308.1, read as the reverse complement.
GAACACTAGTGATTGTTTTCCACATCACATGTAGAAAGAACCATAGAGAGTTTCTAAGGAACAGGAACAATGAACCTGGTGCTTTTACTAAATTACTAGATTCCTGTGGGACTTGTAAACCATAACAGTGTAATTGTGAAGCGGTAGGACCTTTAGGAAATGAAATCACGTTATTTCAAGGGACAGTGTTCCGTGTTTTCACAAGGCAAGGATGTTTTAAGTCTCAGAACAGTAGGGGCATTTTCATAACATGGGGTGTGATCGATTCAGGATCAGTATCGGACTATATCCGTGATTGGTGACCACGTATCTGGGCTATCAAAAGCTACTGGAGGAAGTCAACATCTAGCAGGAGGGACACATCGTTTGGTGAGGTTATCGTGTACTGAACTATGATGATGTTGTGTGGTCCTTACAGGGATGATCAGACTTTGCTCCTGAGCTGTTCGGTCTGATTCTGCAGATACACTAGAGTACACGACATACATTCTACACATACACTTTTCACATACATACACTTTTCTTCATTAAATTAATGTGTTATTAATTTTTGGAAGCTAGAGTTGTTTAGTATGTTGTTTTGGGGAAGTGTGAGAGGGGGCATGAGCCAGTGGTGAGAGAGAGAGAGAGAGAGAGAGAGAGAGAGAGAGAGAGAGAGAGAGAGAGAGAGAGAGAGAGAGAGAGAGAGAGAGAGAGAGAGAGAGAGAGAGAGAGAGAGGTATCCATTGACTGAAGGAGTGTGGTGGACGGAATAATGTGGGTGTTGATTCCCCTCTCTCCAGGGACGACACTATAAAGGAAATCCACGACAGGTTGGTCGGCGGCTGTCCTTTGTTCCCGTCTCCTCTGGTGGCTTCTGGTGGGTCTATCTGGGAATCCATGTCAATTAAAATATCTGCCCCGAAGCGGATCAAACCCATGATAACCGCCCGGAAGGCCAGCGTCTGGCCACTACCCTACCGCTGCTCCTTTTAAACTGGCTGGTTTCTGTCTGTCACTCGAAAACAACACAAGTCGAAAACAACACAAGTCGAAAACACAAAAATATACATTCTAAAGCTTCTTTCCTTAATGGCGCATGAATCTATAAAGAGAAGTGAACTCAAGGGATTGTTATTACTGTAGATTCCAGTTGTCCAGAAGTTCAGACGCCATGGTATTGTTTTTCGATGATCTTTTGTCCGATTTGAAATATATTTACGGGATTGTCTCCACTCTTGGGATCCTGAAATTAGGGGCCTGAATTTGCTGTAGGCTTGAGGGGAGAAACTGCGTATAATTGAGTGGAATCAAGAACACGGTGAACATGTCTAGTAGTACTCCGATATCTAACTTCAGAACACCCCTGGGACATGTCAGCTCAGTGCAAGAACTCCGTCAAGCCTGAAGAACCGCAATGTGAGTGTTGTGTAACGGTCAAAGTCTTTACATAATACAGATATTATGCTGTGAGTAAAGTAAAGTAAAGTAACTTATTATAAGGTAAAGTAAAGTAAAGTAAAGTAACTTATTATAAGGTAAGGTAAAGTAAAGTAAAGTAACTTTAAGTAAAGTAAAGTAAAGTAAAGTAAAGTAAAGTAAAGTAAAGTATTGTAAAGTAACGTAAAGTAAAGTAAAGTAAAGTAAAGTAACTTTAAGTAAAGTAAAGTAAAGTAAAGTATTGTAAAGTAACGTAAAGTAAAGTAAAGGACACTTGTACACAGCTTGAGACTATTGCGTACTGAAGACCAATCGATACTCAGGATCTATGTGATCGATGTCAGGCGGCCGGCAGTTTTGTCTTCCCAAGACATTTCCTTGTGACCAGTTAAGATTGTGTCGACCAGGTCAGGTTTATAAATCCGCTTGGATGGACATTCGAACACATGACAAACTGGTCGGCAGACAAGCGCCTTTAACTGGTTTCAAATATATTAGGTTTTAGGTTGGATGGGGACACTGCGCCGGCAGATAAACGTTTCCCTCTAGAAGAGATATAGTTCAGGTAGGCCCCGCTATACGTCGCCTCAGTATACGTCGTTTCGCTATAACGTCGTTGTCACATAGGAGACTAACTTCACTTTACGTCTCTACGTTTCGCCATAACGTCGTTTTGAGGCTGGCGATCGGGATGTTGATATCGGTATAGTCCATGGTTTACCTCCAACGACGGTAAAGACAATTCATGCAGGTGCTGTCAAAATCAAAGAGGGTGCTAAAAACGTAACCTCCTTGAGTGCTTCCAAGTTCACTTGTACCAGAATGTTCTTATGAAGAACATGGAAGCACAATTGGCGGTCTGGATTGAAGACCAGAACCAACGGAATATGCCTGTGAGCAAGATGGTTATCCAAGAGACAGCAAAGTCTCTCTATAAAGATCTACCTAAGAAAGCGGGTGAGAGCAGTACTAGTAGTGCTGATGATAGTTCTAGAGCGAGTCGTGGTTGGTTTGAGCGCTCTAAGACGCATTCACACCTGCACAACATTCAGACAACAGATTAAGCGAGTGCTAATACCGATGAGGGTGGTTACTGTGCAGCAGACATTGGACACATTTTTTGTTCAAGCAGAGAAGAGGCAGGATGAGGTTACAGTTTCATACTCAGATGAAGAGGCAGAATTTAATGCCTCTACGTCCCAATAACTCTACCACTCGCCCTCCAACCCACCTCTATTTAGCCAATAAATATGACCAACCATCAAAATAAACATTACTGTGGTACTCAATGGCTCGGAAAGCTGAAGAAGAAGAAGAAGAAGTGGTACACAATACACTGTATTTCATTTAATTCTATCGGAAATAGTGTTTCGCTATACGTCGTTTCACTTAACGTCGCGTTTTCCAAGAACGTAATCCCGACGTTAACCGAGGCCTATCTGTATATACAAACGATATCTCGTGTTATCGTCCCGATTTTATAGCTATCTCACATGTTTAAAAAGTTAGTTGCATGTCCTTTACAGGGCGCGCAATGGATGGCGAGGGACACGTAATAGGGAAAGCAATCCACACGCAAAAATCAGTCCAGTTCACTAGAAGTAGTTTCACGTGCATGGACTATGCTTGATTTCAAAGTGAGTTAAGGAAAACTACACAATCTGAGTACGTCACATCACTGTCTCTGCTGCCACCCATCCCGTGGAGCTCAGCCATGTTTAGACACAAATGTCTTTGTATATATTTGCGATGTACATGTTTCTTGGACGCCTTCAAGGATATTGCTTTCTAGTATATTCATTAGTGGATCGCGTGCCTCGTGTTGTTACCCGGAGAAGGCTAATCTGATCAGTAAGTGCCAGAAGAAGTCGGATGTGTTAGCCGAAAAGCGAAAATACCGTAGCTATACTGTAAACAGACACCTAAAAAAAAAAACACACACACCCGAACGATCGAAGAAGAAGACGGAGAAGAAGAAGAAGAAGAAGAAGAAGAAGAAGAAGAAGAAGAAGAAGAAGAAGAAGAAAGGGAAAAGGAAGAAGGAGAAGAGTATGACTAAGCAAAGGTAGTCTACATTTTTCTTTATTTTTAAATAGTTTTCAGTTGTCCGATAAATCTTTAAGAACTTGTTTTTCTAGTTTTTCTGTCCTAACTCGCTCTATGCCTCCTGTGATAACACATCTAATAATCTATTTTGTTCATCTAGTTTGTTTCAGAGCTGTATATTACTACACCATATATATATATATATATATATATATATATATATATATATATATATATAACATTTACTATATTTAAAAACAGAACTCATTTTAGGTCGATGTAATTACAAAATAGTTGATGAAATATTTTCAAAGGGAGTTGAGGTTTCTTTGATGTTAATGGGTGGTTTTAAAAAAATTGTCTTTATATTAAATTGGATTAAAGCGTTCGCTCTTAAACTTCCGGCGCGTTGATTGGGAGATAGCGGGTTCAACCCTTACACCGGTCAGTTGGACTAAAATATTGACTTCTCGTCCTTGACTTTATGACGTAAATTACACATACCTCAGATGTTGGAGTGGGTTCGCCTGATGGCGACGGACACTGGTAACAGGGAAAGCTAATCCGCACACAAACATCAGCCCAGTGCAATAACAGTAGTAGGAAGTGTATGGACTACGCTTGAGTTCCAAGCGGGCGAACGCAATATATATATATATATATATATATATATATATATATATATATATATATATATATATATATATATATATATATATATATATATATATATATATATATATAGTCATAGATTTTTATCCACTTCTTGGTTTATTCGCAATGTTAAAATCGTTTCCCACTTGTTCTTATATATAGTTCATGATGTGTGGTGCTGGTGATCATGTCTCTCCACAGCCTTCTGTCTCGTGTACTGCAAATTATTTCTGATGTATACGTGTGTTCATGACATGAAGCTAAACTGTCCAACATCTTCTCTAGGTCTCCGCCCGCACTACATTGCTGTCAGTTGCATGGGAACGTTTTCTTGACTTGTTATAAAGAACCTATACTGTAGTATGTAAGTGAAGCATGGACAACGATAAGAAAACATGAGAAAATCTAATAGCAGTCAAAGTTTGGTTTCTATGTACAATGCACATAATACCATGAACGTACAGACAAACAATTAAAGAAATCTCTCGAGAAACAAATTAGGGAAGTTCGATGAAAACAGTTGAGATTTTGAAAGCATTTTATGAGGAGAAATACATTTGACACCTTAGTGACAACTGACAGCTTGAGGAGAAAGAACAAGAGAAAAACAGCGTTAATTATCAGGATGACATGGCCAAATGGCACATTCGGGACAGAAACACACGCCCGATCCAAGACGGCTGATCGGCACATTCGGGACAGAAACACACGCCCGATCCAAGACTGGTGATTGTGTGAAACGGTGAATCATGACCGCCAGCGGTCATCGACATGGCACATCATGATAATGAAAAGTATTGTTGAAATGTGTGTACTTGTGCGGATGGCCGTTTAATCTGTGTGCCGTTCTGCTCTTCCATCTGTCGTTGCCATCTACTGCCTATAGTATCTTACATTGTAGGACAGTACTGCCATCTGTGATCTGACATATTCACTAGCCTCTAATTCTCACACTGACTTCCCCTTAGCCTTATCCAGGAGTATTGCTGTATCGTTATTGTTCTATACAGTGCAGACCTGATAAGGCGAACTCAACCTGGGACCCAAGAAATAGTTCTTTTTATCAGAAATTCCTCTTGTTTAAGGCAACAGGCGAAGAAGAAAAATTTCTGGTAATGAATATATTGTTCTTCACAACAGAAATTCGCCACATCCGAGATCAATAAATTGAAATTACTTTGGCCGGCTCAAGCACCTGCTGCTACCGCCCTCCAACTCTCTCTCTCTCTCTCTCTCTCTCTCTCTCTCTCTCTCTCTCTCTCTCTCTCTCTCTCTCTCTCTCTCTCTCTCTCTGTCTCTCTTTCTGTGTCTGTATATTCTATTGTTATGTCTTTTTGTGTCTCTGTCTGTCTGTCTGTCTATCTCTCCCTCTTCTCTCTCTCTCTCTCTCTGTATCTCTCCTATTTTTATGTATGTTTGTGTCTCTGCCTGTCTGTCTATCTTTCCCTCTTCTCTCTCTCTCTCTCTCTCTCTCTCTCTCTCTCTCTCTCTCTCTCTTCTCTCTCCCACTTTCTCCCCAATTTCTCTCTCTCCCACTTCCCTCTCTCTCTCTATTCTCTTTCTCCCCTACTTCTCTCTCCTTCCCTCTTCTCTCTTTCTCTCCCTTTCCCCATCCCCCTCTCCTTCATCATTCCTTCAGACGACTAGACAATTTGAGTTTCTTCCTAATCCGTGTTCCAGTTTACTGACATGTCTGCTCAGAAGTGTTGTTTGTAATTTCCTTCATGAAGTTTTTCCATGCGTCAAATTGCCAACGCTTTTTTTCTATCCTATTTCCCCGCAGCCTCTTCACCTTAAGGAAACGGCAGCATTATTCTATCCCCGACGCCTTCCCTTGTCTATGATTTCTATAACGTACTGTCGGAGAAATATTTATTGAATACATCCTTATCCGTGTTAATGCATTTGAAAATTGTTTTTGAAATGTCTATACTGTTTTGGTGAGATTGAATAGTGGAGTGTTAGTTCGCTGGCCGTGAATCGTGACCTGGGGTTCATTTGTTAGTAGCAATGGGCGGAATTTTCCGTTGATCAAAACAATTTCCTTAACTCTTAATGACCATGAGGATGTTCTCAAATTGTGACGAACAGACGCTGCTCTGGGTAAGACATATATTGAGAAAAACCTGAGAATAGTACAACTAGAAACCGCTCGGATGTGTCGACCTAACGGCGCAAGAACGCAGCTCTGCTGTAAACAGGCACAACGCAATCACGTCCGAAAAAATTCTCCGGATAAACGCAGAAGAAGAAGAAGTACAACTAGAAAAGCTTTTGTCTGGAATCCAAAGAGCAAAAAAGAAATACGGGATGAACTAAAATGCACGGAGAAGAGAAGTAGAAAGGGAAATGAATAAATTTGGGAGGGTACGGGTGGAGCACCATGGGATAGCTAATGATAAGAGAGCTTGGGGTGAGTTGGGTTGAGGGGCTAGGCTCCAGTGTTGACTAAATGGTGAAAGAAGAAGTACGGCTGGCACATCGTCGCCTTGACAGACGATAGTTTGTTACATTGTGCTTCTGAAAAGGCATAGTAAACTTTCCTTAGCTTTAAGCCTGGGCCGAATGGTTGAGACCATGTGTTACCGATACAGCACAGTCTCTCTCTCGGCCTGCCTAGTTTACTCCAGAGGAAAGCTATCATCAGTACATCTGGAATAAGGCAAGCTGTCGGATCGGAAAAAAAACAAAACTATTCGCCTATCGGAGCTTTCATCCTAGGCCAGCTGCGGACCAAGGCTTAGGGCATGGTCTGCCCTGCCATGACATTTAGTCTTTAGATTGCATTTCCTCGCACCAGGATAAGGCCTGCACCCTCCCAATTGCGCTGCTCCACCCGAAGCTGTTGGCACAATGTGGGGTGTCGGGTTTGGTGAGCGTCGCCCGACATTCGACGCCAACATTAAACAATTAGTATCGCACACTCTTGTACGATCGCTCAGTCATATATGAATATGACCTGACTTAAATTAAAAAAAAGTACGACTTTGTTAACTCTTAACGGCCATGAGTTGTTTCCAAGAAATTATCAGATAGAGGTGGTCGGTTGTTATATAGGTACATAACATGCATATCCATAACACTAGGACACAAATGGTTGGTAACTTGTTACTAGCCATGGATATCGGCTGATAGTGATGAGCCGTTCAAAATACCGAACGATCGTGATGAATGGTTCAAATTAGCGAACGATCGTGATGAATGGTTCAAATTAGCGAACGATCGTGATGAAAGGTTCAAATTAGCAAACGATCTTGATGAACAGTTCAAAATACGGAACGATCATGATGAATAGTTCAAAATACCGAATGATCGTGATGAATGGTTCAAATTAGCGAACGATCGTGATGAATGGTTCAAAATACCGAACGATCGTGATGTCAAAAACATAAAACTGTCATTTACTGCCAATATAGTACCCTTGCGGTGTATGGCAGGGGGTGTCTTGGTTCTAAGGAAGTAAGACCGCCTGGCTATTGCAGTCGTCGCGAATTGTAGCAGGTTAGAGTTTTCTTTTTGCCCTCGACAGAAAAAAAAAACTCCACAACTTATCGAGGATTCGAACCCGGGTCTCCCAAAAGTGAAACCGACATTCTAGCACTCAGCAAGTCGCACGACCGTGATCATTGGTTCAAAATACCGGACGATCGTGATGAATGGTTCCAAATACCGAACGATCATGATGAATGGTTCCAAAGCGTGTAAAGACAAGAGGATTGATTTAATTGCACCAGGTTTTATCCTGTATGGCTCGGTCTCTTTCCACAGAGCAGTCTGCTGAAAACATTGCACAGAATATGGAACTCCGTAGCTCCAGCGACAATCCATGGATTCTCCAACCGAATGACAAGAATCAGTAAACGACATCACGACTTTTGGACAGGAGGTGGTCGTCTTAACCATTTAGTCACGTGAATGCACCCTGTCTGACTGTGATTTAGTGCACAGTGACCGACACTTTTGTCTTGACGAGGTCTGGACAACGCCGGGATAGATCAAACAGTACATTGTTTGACGTGCGTTGCTACGGTTACCAGTTTGTGTGTGAGAATAAACACCGAATAATCATAGTAGCCTGAGTTCACGAATCAACATCGCTGAACTGGGGTCATTCGCTCATGTGCTCCGTCTGTGTCTTCATTCGCCAGCAAAATAGTTGCCATGCTGGTGGTATCAAAGGCAACTTGATCACACGTTTCACTACGTATTGAGTGCCGTCCATGCCTTTTGCTCACTCCCACTGGGTCCCAGAGAGCCTTACCCACATCAGCCTTATCACAAAGTGGCTGGCCATGCAAAGACGCTCCAGCAGCCAGACTATCAGCCTTTCATTTCCTGGGACACCCGTATGTTTAAATTGTGACCAAGTGTTACCTCCACATTGCAGTTGACTGTAGTGAATCACCGCTACCCATTTTCCTGCGCCTTAAAGGTGCAGTTCTATGTGCTTCTTCCAGTCCATCTTTTGATGTTGTCCGCCCACACGCAACGTTAGTCTTCCTCTAGGAAGCTTCTCCTGTCACTGAACAATACAGAAGCTGTAACTACGGGACCAAAAGCACTGGGGCCTTGGAAGTCACCGCTCATGTTGATCAAGGCCGTACCGTTATGGTTCTTGGGCAACGTAAGGGCAAACCGCTCTTTGTTAAAGGATGTTATGGATGGATTGAAGAAGAAGAAGAAGAAGAAGAAGAAGAAGAAGAAGAAGAAGAAGAAGAAGATGATGATGGCGGTGACAGCGACGACGACAACGGCAACATCATGTCAGGTTGTGTTAGAGCAGTGGTTCTCAACCTTTTTTTTACCCGTGCCCCCTTCACCATATTTTTAGGACGTCATCCTCCCCCCTCACCATAGTTTTAGAACGTCACCCCCCCCCCCCTTTCGTATTTCCTCCCTAAAATTTCCTCCCTGCCCCTACACAGTATACGTAATAATTGAAGTTAAATTTAATAGCACATACTAAAACAAGTCTAGACATCTGCATAAAACGTGATTTGCATATCTACTTACGTTATAAAATGAATTTCAGAAGGGTGATACGTACAGAACCGTAAAGTATGAAGGGAAAAACAATATCAAGTAATCGGTGCTTGTATTAATGCAATCTAGAAATAATCTTAATTCCCCCCCCCCCTGGAAACCCTAAAATTCCCCCCTGGGGGGGGGGGGAATTCCCCACCGGTTGAGAACCACTGTGTTAGAGACTCTGTACAGACGAAACAGTGGGAAAATGTTTTCTATTGGTGATGGTGATGATGATTATAGAACAACCTGTTGCTTGAGGGATCAAGTGTACTATTGGTTTTTAAAAGGCAAGAGAGTCGACTTCATTGCATCGGGTTTTATCCCACATGGTTCAGTCTATGTCCTCAAGGCGGCCAGGAGCCTCTGAGAAAATGGCACTCGTGAATCGTACTACGCAGCCCGGAATCGAACCGAGAACTTCCGAGGCTCGTGGCATCTGGCGTAACCACATTGCCACACAGACCATGTCAAGTGTGATTTGATGAATTACCAGTCAGACAGGTCGGAGGTCGAAGCACACTTGTTCACACACACACCAGTATGATGTCAATATGATGAGCCAAGCAGATATGTTATCTTAGTATACTTTTCTAGGTTGTTGAGTGTGGTTGTACTTTTGTGTGACCTTGTCATTACGTTGAACGGTGTAATCTGTGGACTTATCGACAAGATCATGTCCTGTGACCTGAGGCAGCATTGTAGATGTAGACATGTTTCAAGCGAACGAAATAAGTAGGAGAATAAACTTATGACTTATGTTTGTGTGGCATTTTAACTGATTCAGTACCAAACAGGGCACACGATGAAATGAACAAGTATTGTAATGTAAATGTCCTTTCAATGAGCCTTGAAATTGCGGAAGATACCTAGAAACAAAGCAGACAACACGATGACCCTAGTAAGGCGATGTATCGTCCTTCGGTCCAAATGGGAGGTCACTGAATCAGTTCATCATCATCAAGTGCCGTGCCGACTGGCGTAGGCGTTCATGGCTCTCCACAGATCTTGGTCTTTGGTGTTCTGGATCTACTCTTCTGCTGATATGCCTCCGTGCCACCGTCTAAGTTCATCCAACATCATTTCCCTTTGTCTAATTCTGCCTCTCTTCCCCTCGATCTTTCCAGTTGTCACGATGTTCTCCAATGCCTCTCTTCTCATCACATGACTAAAGAGAGCTGTTTGTCTCTTTCTTATTCTTGTATGTATATACTTTATGTTCTAGTTTCATTAGCCTGTTTCAGGCAATCGTTGCTAGTTACTTTGCTAGTCCAAGGAATTCGCAACATTCGTCTCAGGAACCACATCTCTGTTGCTTCTAATTTCTTCCCAATTGTTCATTTACATTCCAAGATCCACAGCCATACATCAAAACAACTTCTCTTTCTTACATTCAGTAATCAGTTATGAGTTAAAAAAGGTCCATTGTACACTCTTAAGGCGCAAGGTCATACGGAGCTAAACCCCCTAATTTTATTGAGTTAAGTTGAGTTAAGAACCGACATCACTGCACTCAGGACATTCCCAGACGTGCTCCGTCCCCTCGTTCAACAGCCAGCGAAGAGTCATACTACTAATCGTTCCCACCGCTATCTGATTAAACGTTCTCCTGCTCTTCCCTCTCAGTTTTAAGATTCTTCCACAACACCTGCCTATACCCCGCAATCTCATTCTTTCCACATATGGGTTCTCAATCTGTTCCTCCGTCTTCTCCATCTGGTCCTACACGCGCACAACCACCTCCCCCTTGTCCATAGGCAAACTACCACCAAGAGGTGCATTCCCTGCTAGTCTATCAGCCTGTTTAATCCCCCGCACCCCCGCGTGGCCAGGGCAAAATATTCATACAATTCTCACAATCTGTGACCTCTGAAGCGACGGGAGCCATTCCACACGAAACATTCCTTTCTCCGCCTTACTAAGCATACTCTTTGAATTCGTAATGAATACCACGTGTGTTGCAGTGGTCTCCTCTAGCCACCGGAATGCCGCTACCCCCTATTTTTATAGACCAAACAGCACTCACTGGGTCGTGTATCACGCCGTCCGCTTCTACTTCACAGACATGTCCTGGTACCCATGTAAGCCTGGTTCGACCTGGCAGCTCCACGTCAGTTTTTTTTAAATTCTAAACTTTCCTGTGGGGATCGAACCCACGGTCACTGGAAGGGCAGGCCTGAGTCTAGCCGCTAGTCCACAGCGGTCCCTCTGTTAACTGTTTTGTGTGATTTAACCTGTGGAGTTACCAGCCAGTAACGTTGACTTCTCGTGCGCGTACAATGATGTGTTATGGTAAATAAAGAGGGACAATGAGTAATAGTTATAGTTAGTTATCTAGCTTGGGGTGTCATCCTTGCACTCCGGACATACCCAGGCGTGCTCATAACCCCTCTCCCCACCCTCCTCCCCCCACTTAAATAAGCATGCATTAGCTTCCGGTGGCTAGTAGTGCTATTTGGTTGACGAGGCCCCTCATTCTCCCGATATTCCTCTCGTGTCTGGCAGTGCCAATTCTTACCCTCATGTCTCTCGTTCTAGAAAACGATGTGGAATCACTGGCGCTCCCCTCACCCCACGTCTATGTGATAATATGACTGCTCGTCCTTGACTTGGGGACGTAAATTACAAGTACTGTGAAGTCGGAGTGAATTCGCCTGGTGGCGAGGGACTCTGGTAATAAGGAAAGCTAATTCACTGCACTAGACGCAAGAGCGCTGTGTTCAGACTACGCTTGAGTTCAAGAACACGATCCCTAGGCTGCCCATCTGTAGGAAACAGAGCCAACAAGTTTATCAGCTCGTTCATTTCCCTTAACTCCCTATGTCCGGTGACGGAGATGAAGATGACACTACGAACAGCCGATCGCCACCGCGATTTAATCTAGTATTTCTTCCTCCTCTTCATTCGTCCCGCTAGTTTATTTTGCTTTGGACGTAATTGCGTTGTATCAGTTTCACAGCAGAGCTTCGATATTTGCATCCTTCGAGACGACACATTCGACTTCTTTTGGCATTTATTGACCGGGTTAATCTTCCCAGTAAAGCAATTAAATTCAATGAATGATAATATCAGGGTAACATTGACTCTTTCAAAATGTGTTTATACTGACAAAACGGATGTGAATGATACATAATGTCACTACCGCTAAAGAGGAAAGTCAGCGCGGATGAACATTTTATGTAACAGAACTATTCGTAAACAAATTCACAAGTATTTATTGGCGCTCATAGAAGGAGAAGAATGTAGTGGATATTAAAGGGCATCTAGACAACATAAACATTGAAAGCTAGAGTCACACACGGGGATTCGAACCTGTCACCTTACTTCCCCAGCACCATATACACTGAACATTACATCGATCTCCTCTCTACGACGCTTCACGGAAAATACAGTAGGACAGAAGAAGAAGGGGAAGAAGCGGAAGAAGAAGAAGAAGAAGAAGAAGAAGAAGAAGAAGAAGAAGAAGAAGAAGAAGAAGAAGAAGAAGAAGAAGAAGAAGAAGAACAAAAAGAAGAACAAGAAGAAGAAAAAGAACAAGATGGTGGTGGAAGGAAGAAGGAAGGTAAAAGGAAGAAGGCGGAAGGAAGAAGACGATGTTATAACGCTTGTAAAGAAGAAGAAATAGCTGACAACATGGAAGACAACTGGCTCTCACACACTCTCATGTCTTCGAAACTGCCAGACTTTGGCTATATTAAACATCACAATGCTTTAGAAATAGCAATGATGGAAGGAAGAAGAAGTTTCCTGGAAGAAGAGGCTGGGAAAACCACGACGCTGGGTATACAATATTAAAGACGCCCTGGGCGTGACAATGAATGAGGCAGGAAAACTAGGGAAATGGTCAGGGTGGGGGGGGGGGGGAAGTGTCAGCATAACTTCCGCTGCGGCGATGCCGAGTTAGCGGGTTCAGTTGGACTAAAATGTTGTACTTCTCGTACTGGACTTGAGGACGTAAATTACAAGTACCTCAGAAATCGAAGTGATGGCGAGGGATACTGGTGTAATTGGGAAAGCCATACCCCATGCACACATCAGTCCAGCGCCTTATAAAATAGTAGCACGTGTGTAGAGTACGCTTGAATTCAAAGCGAGCGAGCGGGAAAAAATGGGTAGGGAATTATTCTGTCGGGTTGTGATGAGATGTAATGCAAAGCAGGTTATTATACCACAATTTTATCCTCTGATATACACTTTCCTCCTTTCACCTTTAGCAGTGTCAATCAATACTTGTGACTGTATTTCTAATTGCACGATTTACACATAGACGTAGTATCGAAGCAAAGCTTAACGCAGGTGGTAGGTGAGGTCTAACCCTGGCTTTTCTACGGTAACAGGAGGCGGGTGTCCTATCGTCCCTACCACGTATACGCCCTTAACTGCTGTCGCTGGTCGGATCTTGCAAGTTAGGCTACCGCCTCCAGTCGTCACTGGCTTAACGGAGTCTAGAGAGATTACTGTAGAATAGTCCCACTATCCAGCGGCATCTAGATCCCCGTGGATAGCAGGGACATGTCTGGACTATGCCCTGGATGTAGTCTCGGCCAACCCACGCATGGGATCCGCACATCCGGAAACTGACGGCAAATTGTGTAGCCGCCCGGTCTGTATCGTAGTAGCCGAAAGCTGACGACTCTCACAAACATGAGTGGATGGGGGGAAAAACCACTTGATGAAAGGAAACGTGGTTCATTTGTGTACGTGTGTGTATAGACTTTGATCTTGAAGTAGTGCTTATTTGTGTGCTGTTTGCGACACGTCGCTGGCGAAGAGGCTACACGGTTGTGTTGTCTGCATTGACAATTGGAGGTGATTGAGGGTTGGGATTTGAGCGGATGGGCGTGTTGAGATTCGATGCTGTTGTAGTGTAGCAAGGTCCAGTGGCTTGCGCTGTGCTGTGGTTTTCTCTTATTAACACTCCTTTAAATGTATCTCCATGCAGGTCCGCATGGCCGAATGGGTAAGAACGCGTGTTCTTAAACATCCGTTGTGCTGATGCCGAGTTAAGGGGTTCAACCCCTACACCGGACAGCTGGACTAAAATGTTGACCTATCGTCCTTGACTTGGGGGCGTAAATTACAAGCACCTCTGAAGTCGGAGTGGGTTCGTCTGATGGCGAGGGACACTGTTAGTAGGGAAAACTAATCCACACGCAAAATTTCGTCCATCACTACTGTAATTAGTGTGTATGGACTAAGTCTGAGTTCAAAGTGATCGTGCGCCAAAAAAAAATAAATCTCTCCAACGTAACCCAGACGTCCTGTGTCTGTTGACGACATGCGTAAGTTATCAACGACATCTTGAATTTATCTACGTTGTGTTCATTCTCTTCAGCCCCCCCCCCCCCTCCCCCCTCTGTACACTTCCCTACAATGGTCGCTTCTAGACTTTCGTTGTCTCTTACATCCCCGATGATGGCTGCAGAAATTTGGTTTCTGAGGAAAATGCAAACAGTACCATGGACAGACAGAAAAACCAATGACCCAGTACTACAGGAGGCAAATGAAAATCGTAAACTGATTAGAGAAATTCGACGTATACAGTCAAAATTTGTTGGACATGTTATGGGAAGAAATGGATTAGAGAATTTGGTGACAACTGGCAAGATCGAAGGGAACAGACCAAGGGGAAGACCGAGAAGACAAATACCTGGATGGCTTGGCCAAGTGGCATGGTCGAGACAGGAACACTGAGCTGATCCACGACACTGGTGATCGAGTGAAATAGCGAGTCATGACCGCCCACGCTTTCCGTCATGGCACATGATTGATTGATACATCCCCGACATACTTCATTTTCCTCAAATGTATTTGTGTTAGAAAACCAATTTTTATTTCAAAATTCAGTTCTTTAGGGTATATTTATTTATTTGTTCTTTTTTCCGTGCAATTAGCTCTTAATACGTTTCTGCAACTTGTATTCAAAGGTGCTTATGTGCTCCTATCACACAGGCACCATGCCGTCGTGACAGGCAATAGTGTAACCACAGTAACTGCAGCCCATGGCGGTAAGGCCGGGAATGGAGTCGCCCTGCCATGATATTTAGTCTTTAGGTTCATTTTCTCGCACTAGAGTAAGGCTTGTACCCTCCCAGTTGCGCTTCTCCGTCCGAAGCCGTTGGCGTAATGTAGAGTGTCGGGTTTGTTGGGCGCCGCCCAACATTTGGCGCAAACAGACAGGTGGTAGTACCGTCTACTGTCGTACGGTAGCTCAGTCATATCTGACTAAGACCTGACTATCTGTGATTTCCAGCTGACTTGGTAAATATCCAAGTGTCACATCTGTGTGTTGACGCAGGTATCATGCATGCTCTTGGAGCTCTGGCCTTTGTTGTTCTGGCCCATTCCATAACGTGTTTCATTGCTTTAGCTTATGCAGAGGAGTCTTGTAAGCGGGACATGATTGATACAGGCATTGCTATTGCACCTCGGAAGCAAGTCGCCGCTGATCGAGTTCTCATGGAGGGCAATAAATCAGAAATGGCATAAAGACAACAGATAACTAGATTGCAGAAAGGTCATGTACTGAGTATGTGAGACGTCAGAGTGTACGTGAGATTGGATATGACCATATGTTAACATGCATCCATTGTGGACGAACATTTACCGCGCGAAATAGTACCAGCTGCAGTCTGATTGTGTGCTCGCCTGGCCTTTCCTCAGAGTAGTGAACTTCAGCCATATCTTCTGGTCACTCCCTGCCGCGCCATCCTGTCCAGACCATGACGATTTATCAGTTAGTCCACACCATATACCTGGCCCCAAAGAGCCCCGAGCGCATCAGCATTCTCGTGCATCAATAGGCCAGATGTTTCGGCCTTCCCATCATGAACGATGAGAAACATCGGCCCAAAATATTGGCTTCTCGGTCTGTGAGTTCAGGACAAGTGGCATTTGTGGTCTATATCACATTCAGGTTGCAAAACGTCGCTCTCATTACGAAATATTTCTCCATCTGCACAAGCAGCCCTCCTGCCCCATCCACTGCAATGCCCAAGATGTCCACTAATGCTCTGCGTCCAGTTGTGTGCTTGCCTCCATCTACCTTTCTTCCAGAAGTCATGCCTTCTATCCTTGTTCTGTCCTAACCACTGTAAGGTTCAATATGACCAAAGTTTTTCAGTTTCCGAGACAATATGTTGTCTATTAACCAGTTTTCTTTTGTCTAGACTTTGCAGATAGTTTTCATTGTTTTGTTTTCCCTTTGTCAACAATAATTGTAAGAATGTGTCTATAACATTTTAGTTAAGTAGTCCCATTTAGTTTAGTGGCTCACTACTTTCATCTTTGCGTTGCTACAGTAACCATTCATTTTTAAAAAAATATTTTACGCAATATGTTTGCTAGTATTTTGCCATAGACTCTTAATACCTTTTAACCTGTGGGGTAATACTGTTGCAAAGTGATCATTAAACCGTCATGTCCATTAGTATAATTGAAATGATCTTGGAGACATTAGCACCTAAACTTGACACAATGAAATTAACGCTTACATTGGACACAATGAATGTAACGCTTATACTTGACAACATGACATTAGTGCTTTAACTTGACAAAATAAAAGTGACGCTTAAACTTGACAAAATAAAAGTAGATCTTAAACTTGACAAAATAAAAGTGACGCTTAAACTTGACAAAATAAAAGTAGCGCTTAAACTTTTAAAAAAAATAAAAATAAAAACAACGCTGAAACTTGACAACATTAATGTAACGTTTAAACGTGAAAAAAATAAAATAAAATAAAATTAACGCTTAAATTTTTCAAAATGAAAGTAACGCTTAAACTTGACAAGAAGAATTTAATTCTCAAACTTTACAAAATTAAAGTAACGCTCAATCTTGACAAAATGAAAATACGAAAAAGGGTGAACGATGTTCTGAATCAACGATAAAAAGATAATGTTGTCCTTTAAAGCCATAGATGAATGTTCGTCCATCACGAATGATAAGGACCATTCATTCATTGCATCTTTGATTTGATGAAGACGAATGACTTGCGCTTTAGTTTGGATTATAGCTCACTCGTCTGCGTCCATCTGGTTCCAGTAGCGAGCATGGCAAGGCGACTGGAGACGGACACAGATGCAGTGGACGTTAGGCTGCCACGGCCAGTTATCCCTCTCTAGAGCCGCGTGCAAACGACCCTTCCGTCAATTCCTTTAATTTTCAGTTTTAAGACAAGCGTAGCGACAAGTGAATGAGCGTATGACTACTGATAGGATCAACCAGATATCCATCGGATAGACGGACTGTCCGCCAGAACATACCACACACACATGCGATTAGCGAGATTCTACCACAGAAGGATCAGACGGACTATTCACGCACACGCAAGCCAAGAGTAACATCGCTAAAGCGGGCCCTCCCGGTACACGGTGCTTTCAAGCTACGCCGGCAGGACTGACCGAAAAGCTATACTATTTTACTGACTGCAGGCCCACTACTCATCGAGAGAGAGAGAGAGAGAGAGAGAGAGAGAGAGAGAGAGAGAGAGAGAGAGAGAGAGAGAGAGAGAGAGAGAGAGAGAGAGAGAGAGAGAGAGAGAGAGTGGGCGATTATCGAGACTTTGTCGAACGGTCGTACAAATTTGCTCTTTTGCTCGCTCAAACCACGACCCTGGCTTCACGCTGCGGTCTCGAAACGCCTGCCTCGCTAACTTGCGTTGGCTGGGAAGATCCCATTTTGGTGCACCTCACACAGCCATCCGAGACAACGAACGCTAGACGCGGAACTGATCTTGGAAGCCATAGACAGAAAAGTAAGGACAGAAAGAGTGTTAAAAAGTTTTACTGTGGTAATGAATTTGCCTCTCTTATCTTTTTATTTTACCCCTACCCGTTCAAACCAATAAATACACGGTAATATAAGGCCAAGATGGCGTATCAAAATGCGAAATTGTTCCGCCTTCACGTGCTACTACTTTGAGTGGACTGGACAAATTTTTGCGGATGGATTAGCTTTCCCACTTACCAGTGCCCCTCGCCATCAGGCGAACCCACTCCGACTTCAGAGGTAAAAAATACGACCTTCTCCAGGTGTAGCTAGGGTGCTATCATTGTACTGCAGAAACGCCACTACTGCACTCTAGAGATGTGTTTTGTTGTGATGTGATGTGTTGTGTTTGAGGTCTTTCATGGCCAAGTTATGTTTGTAGTCAAAGTCTCTTTTCAGGGATTTCCAGTCATCGTGCAATGTGTTCTTGTGCTTTGTACATTTAGCCACTGCATACTAAAAACATCTGGCGACTCCGATGGCCACACCCACAGTGCAAATAATCATCTGGTGGTTTGTTCCCTGCAGAACCTTGCCTTCGTAACAGAGAAAATCCCCGTAGCAGGAACTTGCTGTGGAGGCGTTAGGACCGTCGCATGTTGTAGGTTTGAGTTCACGGCGGGATAGGTGATCATTGCTCCTGCCGTAGCGAACGTCGAGAGCTGGCATTGAACCCTCGCGGGACGTCAGTCTAGCCGTTGACTGCGCGATGTTCTGTACGTGTTATCAACACGCCCGCTGAATGTACAAATCTTCCGAAATTCCTTTCAGCCATAAGCCAGCTGTCCTGCCTGTCTTGGTATCTTGTTTACCTCTTCCTGAATAGGAGCTGGGCGTGACTGAGAGGTAATAATATTATGAACATTTCTTTTCTGACCGTGACGTAGTGGGTTCGTTCCATACACTGTAGGCATACCATAGTTCACCGCTTGGTTTGACACCTAAATCGGCTACCCACGCCTGGTTTAGCCAGCCTTCTCACAGCTGTTACCCGGGGGGTGGCCCTTGTCGCATGGATAGTAATACTGTATCATCAGCATATCGAATCTCTGGTATTTCAAGACCACCGATATTTAGGGCATCATATTACTCCTTGATTATATCATCTCTGACATTTCTCATTATATTTTCGACGTACAGGTTAAATAAATAAGGGGACAGCACACGGCTCTGACGGATTTCTTGCTTGATGTCAAACCAATCTGATGTCTCGGCATATATTCTAACTGCTGCTTGTTGGTCTAGACATGGCATTTTTATGGGTTGTACTACATGTGATGGAAAGCCCTTTGCTCTCATGATTTCCCAAAAGACAAATATATATATATATATATATATATATATATATATATATATATATATATATATATATATATATATATATATATATATATAGTGCTTTGATATGTTTGAGCAATAGATTATCGTTCTTAAAATATAGTATACGAAATACAGATTGTTTATTGACTATTTGATTGCTAATTAGCAAATGTTCTGTGATGGTCGAATTCGACGTTTTATGACCTCTTAACATTCTTCTGACTGGTTCTTGGGCCAAAGGAGAGCTACCTAACACACTTCACCATTCGTGTCAAGTTTTTGTCATCCGAGATGCTTTTTCAGAGGGCCAAAAAAGTTAAAATATCTCGAAGCCAAGTAATGACTGTAAGGTGTGCGTTGCAGTACTTCCCAGTGCACTTGGTTAATAATTGCTATAGTTTTAGCGGCTGCTTGGGTCTCGCGTTGTCGTGTTGAATAATGACACCACTACTGGACAGCCCTCTGCGTTTATGACTTTCCGAACTGTATTAATCTGTGATGGTTATATCCACATAACTGTTACATCAGTAACCATCGAGACTTCGCGTTCAATGACTTGGCGATCGTTCAAAACAATCTCTTCCACGCATCGTATGGCCGTTATGACACGTTTCGGTCGACCTTCACGGGGCTCATCTCGATGGATTCATTACCTTACCGAAAACGTTTACACCATCCAAACACTGATGAACGTGCTTCAGTCTGTTCTCCAAACACACATGACAGCCGATGATGAATTACAGCTGGCTTTAAACAATTCTTTCACCAAAAATTTCATCACAACACGCTGTTCCTGCACTGAAGTCAACTGACCCGACGCCGTTTTGATAAACAAAGCGAGGAAACTGCTGATACTTGCTTATTCCACCAGCAAGTGTCTGGTGCGCACTGTTCACTTTAGAGTAGTTACTAAACTTTCGTCCTTGAGTTATCCTGATAAAATCCGGACACTTACCGGAGGACCCTCGTAGATAAATAATACACCCATGGGTGGTAGGGAGCCATAATGCGCATTGGGTATATGCTTCTAGACCCATATTTTTATAACCCAACCGGCACTTTGTAGGTGACCTGATCGGTATCAGCCTGGTCGCTTTTACTTCTGAATAAAGTTCCTGCTCCCCGTGTTCGCTGGGTCGACATGGGAACTTAAAGCAATTGTAATAATCAGTCCGGTTGTGGATTTGAACCCATGAATACCTACCTTGTCGACTGGCAAGCGTCTAGCCACTATGCTACCGTGACTCTAAAAATCAAACAAACAAACAAACAAACAAACAAAAAACGAGGCCTACAGCAGAAACCTATTGCTGACATATGAATTGTTGTGACCATCATATGTTATAGGCCTGATGAACTGAGGGATCGATATATAGTCTTTCCCACCCGTGGGGATCCTTAAGAGCTGACATCGAGTTTTCCTCTGACCGTGCCCATGCTATTGTTAACGTAACGTTCTAACCGTTACACCAATACACCCGCAATATTTCCGACTGCATGGGTATAGTATTGTTCAAGTGTAGATAGCTTCTGGAAATGATGAAAGCCCTCCGTGTTCTTTTCTTATCGGCTGGCTGTCATTGTGAGACTGCGGCGATTGCTTTGGGGCTGAAAGGGTTACATTAAAATGGAAACAAAAAGCTGAAAGCGTTAAAGTAAACTAGAAGCGCAGCTGAAGAAGTAAACTAAAAACAGCTGAAGGAGTTACAGTACGTTAAGGTAAACTAGGGGGGAAAAACTGGATGCTTTAAGGTACACTAAAAACAAAACTGGAAGGGTTAAAGTAAACTATACACAAATCTCAAAGATTTACGGTAAACAAGAAACAAAACTTTAAGAGTTAAAGTAAACTAAAGACAAAATTGAAGCACCTAAAGTAAACTAGAAACTATACTTAAAGAGTACACTAGAAACAAAATGGAAGGAGTAAATGTAAACTATAAATATAACTGACATAGCTGAAGAAAACTAGAAATAAAACTTGAAGAAAACTAGAAATAAAACTTGAAGAAAACTAGAAACAAAACTGAGGGGGTTAAAGTAAACTAAAAACAAAACTTGAAGAAAACTAGAAACAAAACTGGAAGAAAACTAAAAACAAAACTTGAAAAAAGCTAGAAACAAAACGTGAAGATAACTAGAAACAAAACTTGAAGAAAACTAAATACAAAACTTGAAGAAAACTGGAAACAAATCTGGGGGGAAAGGGGGGGGGGGTGTTAAGGTAAACTTTAGAAAGTGTGTAAGAAAGGCTTAAACAATGATCGTCTTTAGAGAACTGCGTGACATTCTTACGTGAGAGAATGCCGAGTTGGTGGCTTTGTGGATTGTACGGGGGGGGGGAGGGGGGGGGGGGTGGTGGATGTAGAGAGAAGGCAAGCTGCGTGTATTGCAGGACTTCTCAAACTGTGCGTCTATGTGCGTGTACGTGTCACTGATGTAGCAGACACATACTGTTTTGTTTGCTGCTGCTATAAGCTGTGCACATATCTATGTATATTTGTCTGTCTATACGTAGTTGTACGGGAGAATGCTGAAAATAAAACGTATTGTCTATATCAGTGCTTCTCAACTGGTAGGGAATTCTCCACCAGAGGGAAATTTTTAGGGTATCAGGATTGTTGGGGGGGGGGGGGGGGGGGAAGATTATTTCAAGATCGCGTTAATACAAGAACCGATTATTTGATATTGTTTTTTCCCTCCATACTTTACGGTTTCGTACTTCTCGCCCTTCTGAAATTTGTGTTATAAAGTAAGTAGACCCGCAAATCTCGTTTTATGTAGACGTCTAGACTTGTTCTAGTATGTGTTAGTAAATTTAGCGTCCATTTTTACGTATACTGTGTAGGAGCATAGGGGGGGGGGATTTATAGGGAGGAACTACGAAAGAAAGGGGGGGGGGTGACATTCTGAACAAATGGTGAAGGGGTGCGTGGGTCAAAAAAATTTGAGATCCACCGGTCTATATTATTCTTAATCTGCCTGTCGATCTCCCAAGAGTTGAGTCGAGGTGAGACAAGAACCAACATCACAGCACTCGGGTCATTCCCAAAGGTGCTCTGTCCTCATCTGCAACAGTCAGCGAAGAGTCCCAATACTAATGATACCAGTTGCAGTCTATTTATGTGCCCGTCTGGCCTTTCCTGTGAGCTTTGAGTGCCGGACACATCCTCTGGCCACTTCCTGAAGCACCATTCTCTCCGAGCCGTGATGATCTACCCGTTCATCTGGCATTATACACACAATTACACAGGACCCCAACCACATGTGCCTTATCCTGCACCATTACCCAACCAAGGGGTGCGGACCCAGCCATCTACTGGCCTGCTAGATTGCCACTACACCAGCATATCCTGGGGACAAAACTCCTACGCTGCTCTCTATTCTTGATTGTTAAATGGAAGTCTGACACTCTACCCAAAGCATGCCTGTCATCTTCCAATGGAGTACATGCCCCTCAACCAAGACACACCCTACCTTTACTGTCGCCTATGCTACAAGATATGGATATACACTACCGACTACAGTCGGCCATTGACTGGATGATAATAAATTAAAGCTGTCTACGTGTTGGGGTTGCCAGCCTCACACCAACCTTCCTTGATCGTCTCTTGTGACATGCATGGTAAGTTACAGTGATTTTTGCTTCCCGTATGTGCCCCGGTAATACAGTCTAAATAAGTGATCTAACTGATTTCAAAGACGACCTTTCACAAACATCAGAAAAAGGCAGTGGTCTATATTACTATACTTTTTGTATGGATGTGAAACGTGGACAATGAGCAGACATTCTGAAGAAAAAAAACGAAAAAAAACAACATCTTATCGGCTGTGGAAATGTGGTTTCTGAGGAAATTGCAAAGATTACCATGGAGAGACAGAACAACCAATAAGGAAGTCCTACCATTGACAAATGAAAACTACAAACTGATTAGACAAATTAGACGTAGACAGTAAAATATTTGTGGGGCACGTTATGAGAAGAAATAAACTAGAGAACATGGTGACAACTGGCAAGATTGAGGGAAAAAGAATAAAGGCAAGGCAGAGAAGTAAATATCTGGATGGCTTGACCATATGACATGGCCAGGACATGAACGCAGAACTGATCCACGACTGGTGATCGTGTAAGATGACGTAACATGACCGCTCACGCTTATCGGCATGGCACGTGATGATGGTGATAATACTACACTTTGTATTACACATAAATATCAGTTGGGGATCACCTTGAGGTCACTAAGACAGTTCATAAATAAACACACAAGTATTGCTTGGCGCTCTTAGAGGACGCACTATCCACGGGATTTGAATCTATCACTTCCAAATGACAACAGCGCTTCGCTGCAGGAACAAATTGGTCATGCGTCGAAGTACTCTTTCAATGTGTATGTTGTCCAATGCCTCCTGAAGCCTCTACTTCTGTCAGCTGCAACCATACATGTGTGTTTATTCATGAACTATACTACACTTCAGCTACAATTATGGGAAGAGAAAAACAGTTGGACAGGCAGAGACAGTGAGAATGTCCAAGGTTTTTTTTTTAAAAATTGTAATGGTGTAGAGCTGGTCCAAACACCGCGTCTGTCATCACAACAGACAGACAGTACGGGTGATACTTTGGACACATTAAACAGCACATCTCCCGCTGTGATACCAAAATACGGGTGATACTTTGGACACATTAAACAGCACATCTCCCGCTGTGATACCAAAATACGGGTGATACTTTGGACACATTAAACAGCACATCTCCCGCTGTGATACCAAAATACGGGTGATACTTTGGACACATTAAACAGCACATCTCCCGCTGTGATACCAAAATTCCAGAAATCGTTTGGTTTCATCTTTACGCATGTATTGTTTAACTAATTCACTGCCGATGAATAATACATCGCTAAATGGGATTTCCTATTTGTACAGAAGGACGCTATATTGCCATGCTAAGGTGATCATGTTATTTGTTTTGTTTCATGGTTACCTCCTCAGTTTCACAGCTCGGTGAACGGAAATGTACATGTTAATACTTGTTCATTTGATTACGTACCATGTTTGGTCCAAGCGTACGTTTTGTTTGCCACTAAATCAGTTAAACCCTCTGGTTCCAGCCAAGGATGCAGTTTCTTGCTGTTTGAAACCCAGTGCATGAAATTTGCTTACATTGCTTTAAACAGTCATCATCATCATCATCATCACGTGCCATCCATCTTGAGCAGACGTTCATGTCTCCACAGATCTCAGGTCTCGGCGTTCTGGGTCACTTCTGGTACTGCTGGTATTCCTGCATGCAGTCCATCCAGCAGCATTTCTGTCGGTCCGCCTCTGCTTCTTTTCCACAAATATTTTCAGTCGTTTTGGTGTTTTCCAATGTCTCTCTTCTTGCCATATAACCATATAATGTTTTTGTCTTTTCAATATAGTTGTCTATAATATTCTACTGTAATAAGCATCTTCTAAGCAATCCTTGTTTGTTGCTCTCGCAGTCCAAGGAATTCGCAACATTCGTCTCAGGCACCACATCTCCGTTGCTTCCAAGTTATTCCTAATTTGTTTATTAACGTTCTATGGATCGCTGCCATATAGCAAAACATGTTTAATATTTCTCATTTTCCTTATTATGTTATCCAATTTTCCTGACTCAGCTTGTGTCCTCTTTTAAACTTATTCACTTGACTATATATATATTATTATCTATATTAGTATTGCCATCAGTCGCTCCATGACGGTCTGGTGTCACCGTCCATACCGGAGTGGCTGTCCCAAGACAGCAAGTTACGTCGTTCTCTGACTCTGACTTTTATCTGAAATAAGTACAATTCTTTGGAAGATAATGGGGTGGTTTCCCTTGCCTTCCACATCAACATAGGGGTGTTTTACCTCGGCCTTTCATAGCCACTACCGATTATCAGAAGCGAGTGTCCAGCTCTGCTCAGCTGCAGAGTTGTACACTTATCTCCGTGGATACTCGGTCCCCAGTGCTGCATTTGCCACACCATTTTCCCCATCCGCTACCACTGTTAAATTCAGCTGGAATTTTCCTTTGCCTTTAGTTTTGGGCCCATGATAGCATTTCTTAACACCCTCCAGTACTTTTAGAAAGAAAAGAAAAATCATCGAATACTGAAACCATCAGAATATTGTGTTTGTAGATCAGGAAAAATCTTTCGGCAGAGTAGATGGGCATACATTCTTGACCATCCTTGAAGACTGCTGAGCACAAGAACAATTGTTAGAAAACATCATAGCCATGTATCACTCTAGCCAAAGTGCAGTAAGAACAAAAGAAAGTATATCAGTCAATACAGAAGTGAGACAGGGACATGTGCCCCCTCCCTTTCCGGCTACTTAATATCTACTAGACAGAATATCCAAAGAAGCAAGCCTTGACAGACAGAACTGCTTGAGACAATTTCGAACTCTTTAATTTTGGCGAAATTACAGCTCCACCCGCAATAAATTACCTTTTATTCCCAGACGATCAGTGCTTGTTTTACAGGATACGAACAGACTACAAATTCATATATTGTACATAAGCTGGGCTCAAGATGCAGTAGATACAATATGAATATAAATACAACTAAAACTGAAATAATGCAATTTAGCAGATCTCCTGGTCCACTAAGTGTACTGATAAATGTACCGATAAATAAGTGCACATCTCCTGAACAAGTTAAAAAATATAAATATCTTGGAAAGCGTGATCACAGAAGATGACAAAGAAATCGAATTCTGATGTCAAAAAGCAAGTGCGCTGATATCACCCATACTGAAAACATCCAAATATACCTATCTCATGAAAACGACAGACAATAGAAAGCATTTTCACACCAACCATATGATACCAATGTCAAACTCGGACATTATCCAAATCACACTTACACAAAATCAACACCTGCGAGACGAGATGCTTGAGAAAAGCTGTCGACTTAACTGCCCGAGGACTTGTAAGAAATTGCGATATCAAACAGAACGTGGGATCAACACCTTATCACATATATTGAACAAATAAAAAAACAGAGAGAGAGAGAGAGAGAGAGAGAGAGAGAGAGAGAGAGAGAGAGAGAGAGAGAGAGAGAGAGAGAGAGAGAGAGAGAGAGAGAGAGAGAGAGATCAAATTATTTAACCATCTCGTTAGAATGCAACACCATCAGTTACCAGCACTGGCCCTACATCAAAGAAGATCTGGTACGAGATCAAGAGAAAACCAGAGAAAACAAAATAGACTGGCGGCATTAAAGACATCATAATCACACGAAATAACATAATCCAGTTCTATCCACGTGGCGCTGCAGCGTCAACTATTCCGCCCCACGACTCTTGAAGACAAAAGTGAAAGTATTTGTTTTTACGTTTGCTCGCTTTTAACTCTAGCATTGTCCGTACAGGTGCTATTACTTCTAGCGCATTGAACTGAACTGTTCGCGCGTGGATTAGCTTTCCCTATTCCAGTGTCCCTCGCCATCAGGCGAACTCACTCCGACTTCTGATCCACGACTCTGGTGATCGAGTGAGATGGCAGAACATGACCGCCCACGCGTACCGGCATGGCACATGATGGATGGATGGACTTTACGTCTCAAAGTCAAGGACTAGTAGTCATCACTTTAATCCAACTGATTGGTGTTAGTGTTGATCCCCCTACCCCAGCATCAGCACATAGGAAATTGAGGGAAAGCGCACTTATACATTCGATCATGTGACCTCCAAAGTAAACGATGATGACGTTAATGATGACTTTTACAAGACAGTAAACTAATACCATAATATGATATGATATGATATTAACATGAGATAATTCCTCTGTCAGACGGTACTTAGTTGATTAGATTTATTTACGCATCCGAGATTGATTTTGTTGAAACTTGTAGAAATATGTCCTAGATTTTGTTGAAACTTGTAGAAATATGTCCTAGCTCTTCTGTGAGTCAAACCTCGTCTTGTCAAGTTCGTGCTGCGTAAGCTGAATACAGAACGTGAGCCAACGTCTTGTGTTGTTTCATGGTGTGTTTAGTTTATTTTAACTCGGGCCATAATTACAATGTCTCACTGATTGATAGCTAACGGCTGCCGTCTTTCTCACATGCACTGAATTCATAGTCATCCTGCACCATCTTTCCGACAGTGCACTGAATTCATAGGGGCCTTACACCATCTTTCCCACAGTGAACTGAATTTATAGTTGCCCTGCACCATCTTGCCAACAGTGCACTGAATTCATAGTCACCCTGCACCATCTTTCCAACAGTGCACTGAATTCATAGTCACCCTGCACCATCTTTCCAACAGTGCACTGAATTCATAGTCATCTTGCACCATCTTTCCAACAGTGCACTGAATTCATAGTCACCCTGTACCATCTTTCCAACAGTGTATTTAATTCATCATCCACCATCTTTGAGATAGTGCATTTACTTCATAGTCACATTCCGCCATCTTTGAGACAGTGCATTTACTTCATAGTCACATTCCGCCATCTTTGAGACAGTGCATTTACTTCATAGTCACATTCTGCCATCTTTGAGACAGTGCATTTAACTCATAGTCACATTCTGCCATCTTTGAGACAGTGCATTTAACTCATAGTCACATTCCGCCATCTTTGAGACAGTGCATTTACTTCATAGTCACATTTTGCCATCTTTGAGACAGTGCATTTAACTCATAGTCACATTCCGCCATCTTTGAGACAGTGCATTTAACTCATAGTCACATTCCGCCATCTTTGAGACAGTGCATTTACTTCATAGTCACATTCTGCCATCTTTGAGACAGTGCATTTAACTCATAGTCACATTCCGCCATCTTTGAGACAGTGCATTTAACTCATAGTCACATTCCGCCATCTTTGAGACAGTGCATTTACTTCATAGTCACATTCTGCTATCTTTGAGACAGTGCATTTAACTCATAGTCACATTCTGCCATCTTTGAGACAGTGCATTTACTTCATAGTCACATTCCGCCATCTTTGAGACAGTGCATTTAACTCATAGTCACATTCCGCCATCTTTGAGACAGTGCATTTAACTCATAGTCACATTCCGCCTTCTTTGAGACAGTGCATTTACTTCATAGTCACATTCCGCCATCTTTGAGACAGTGCATTTAACTCATAGTCACATTCTGCCATCTTTGAGACAGTGCATTTAACTCAGTCACATTCTGCCATCTTTGAGACAGTGCATTTACTTCATAGTCACATTCCGCCATCTTTGAGACAGTGCATTTAATTCATAGTCACATTCTGCCATCTTTGAGACAGTGCATTTAACTCATAGTCACATTCCGCCATCTTTGAGACAGTGCATTTACTTCATAGTCACATTCCGCCATCTTTGAGACAGTGCATTTAACTCATAGTCACATTTTGCCATCTTTGAGACAGTGCATTTAACTCATAGTCACATTCCGCCATCTTTGAGACAGTGCATTTACTTCATAGTTACAATCCGCCATCTTTGAGACAGTGCATTTACTTCATAGTCACATTCCGCCATCTTTGAGACAGTGCATTTACTTCATAGTCACATTCCACCATCTTTGAGACAGTGCATTTACTTCATAGTCACATTCCGCCATCTTTGAGACAGTGCATTTAACTCATAGTCACATTCCGCCATCTTTGAGACAGTGCATTTAACTCATAGTCACATTCCGCCATCTTTGAGACAGTGCATTTACTTCATAGTCACATTCCGCCATCTTTGAGACAGTGCATTTAACTCATAGTCACATTCTGCCATCTTTGAGACAGTGCATTTAACTCAGTCACATTCCGCCATCTTTGAGACAGTGCATTTACTTCATAGTCACATTCCGCCATCTTTGAGACAGTGCATTTAACTCATAGTCACATTCCGCCATCTTTGAGATAGTGGATTTAACTCACAGTCACATTCCGCCATCTCTGAGATAATGGATTTAACTCATAGTCACATTCCGCCATCTATGAGACAGTGCATTTACTTCATAGTCACATTCCGCCATCTTTGAGACAGTGCATTTAACTCATAGTCACATTCCGCCATCTTTGTGACAGTGCATTTAACTCATAGTCACATTCCGCCATCTTTGAGATAGTGTATTTAACTCATAGTCACATTCCGCCATCTTTGGGAAGGTGCATTTTTTGTAGGTCTATGGTTCCACGCCACAATTTATTAATTTGTTTTAGTTTTTGAAGAGGAATAACCATTCGTCTTTTAATTTCTGGGGATTAAAAAAAAAAAAAAAAATAACAGAAGAATATCTATTGCTCTTCGGAAACTTAAACAGCTGAATAAATTGTGGCGAGGGGACAGATAGACCTACACAAATTAAACTTTTAAGAGCTTGCATCTACTCCATTGCGACACACGCCTGTAAGACCTGGGCACTTACTAAACAGGCTTAACATCACATAAATGCCTTTGAATATAAATGTTATAGACGAGTTCTAAGAATATCTTGGATACAAGAAAAAAAATTGCATCCATACTTCAAGAGCTGACTATTGAAGAAGGCTGGCTACTAAAGACGATAAAACAAAGAAAACTGAAATATTTTGGTCACCTGAAACGTCACGAAAGTTTGGAGAGAACAATAATGGAGGCGTATATGCCTGGGAAGAGAGGAAGAGGAAGGCCAAAGAGAAGATGGGTGCAGGATGTGGCGGATGATCTCCAGATGGGTGTATTGGAAGCGGAACATCTTGCTTATGATCGAGAGGTTTTCCGGATGGTTGTTATCTGAACGAGGTTCTGCAAAGGACATGCTACTGAATGAATGAATGAATCTCACTAAACAAGAACTCCATAGCCCCAGAGATTATATCCCCCCCCCCCCCCCTCCTCCAGAAAAACTGCACAGGTTGTCTGAACTACGCAATCGGGGGAACGAACCCAGGATCTCCATATCGGGAAGCAAGCCGTGTAATTACTTGGCGACGTAGACCCACCTTTCCCCTTCTCATGACATGCCCAACGACTGCGTACTGGTGTCTGAATCGAGTAACCAGCTGTCTTTCTGAGTTAACTTCTGTCACGAAATCAACATAATGTTTGCTATGAATAAAATAAGCTAATATATTCATGCATTGCGCTGAAAGCTTGTCGATATTTCCCTATTGCCTCGACTAAGGAAGTCGGGCGTCTTTTATATTTTATTTTCTGTAATGCGAAATTTCCAAACACACCGGGGACCAAATTGTTTTCTAAACACAAAATGAAAGCAGGTCTGTTCTTGGCTTACACCAGAACACACCCAGTGCATTTTATCGTCTGCCAATCTGTTATGAAAATCAGAACCGCCATGAGGCAAAGCTGGGAGAGATGACAAACAAACATTTCCCCCTAAAAGTATAATTGGCTTAATATACATGAAATAAGTTAATCACCGACTTCAGAGGAAGTGGATTGTCGGCCTCCCTTGATAGTCGGCGCCGGCAGTTGGAGAAATAGGCCGTGTTTAGGTAGGTGTGTTGTTTGCAACGCAGTAAAAGCATAGACTCCACTACACGGCATGTCTTACAGGCGGCAGAGTTCCGCTGATGTTATCTCTGTGACGGAACACGCTGGCTTGCTGAATCACAACTTGGAGTTCACCATTCTCATAGCGGTGTATGTGTTAGTGTGTTTTATCACTGCTTTAGGTGCTACAAGTTTTACATGAACTTTGCGAAGTGCGCTTTCTTTCTACTGATTCTAGACTGAAGACACTGTGTACGGTTGTTATTGTTTATGGTAGCGGAATTCAGTGAAGTGTTCTTGTTTACACGGTGTTGTTTGTTGTTTAAACTTGTAAGCAGTTAAGATAATTACACTGTAGTTGTATAGTGAAGTTATGAAACTTTTGTTATCGACGTAGTACGGTAAACCGCAATGGTAATAATTGGTGTTTTGTGGTTACATTAATGTGAATATTAACATATAACGTTGTAAATGATTAAGCCAAGCTACCCGTTCTTTATTTGCATAAATGGATAACGGATTCGGGGCTCTCTGTCAGAGTAATATGAGTGCCAATCAATATTAGTAGACTTGATGTGTTAATTGTATTCCTTGAGTTTCAGTCTAGTCATGAGTAATTAATGGCTTGGAAAATTTACTTTATAGTTCTATAGTAGTATGGTATACCGCTATTGCATTAGTTAGCATTTAGTGATTAATTATTGTTTTCTTTTTTCATATCCTATTTACAGGAGGACATTGCAGTCAACACCAGCATTTTTCAGCTGCTGTTGATGTCTTGGCAAGTTTTACGTTCAGTAGTTTGCCATTGCTTTCTGAGATTATTTGTTACGGTACCTTAAGTTAGTAACTAGTTAGTAGTTTGTAGTAACAGTAGCGTAATCAAGTTTTTGGTTAAACTATGATAGTTAACGGATGGTTACTATCCGTGCATACATCCTATAAACAAGAAAATCCCGAGGTCATCAAAATAATATACGTACAAGTCAACATCAATGCGTACATAAAATGCGTCCATGTATAGTCTGAAAGCTTAATTTTAAAACTGTATTTAGCATACTCTAAGAGAATTAGCCGAGGTTGTCAGGTGCACTGAATTGTTGCTCAACATTAAAGCTGCAATCTCTCAACATACCCGTGTTTTATAGTACACAGATCAACGTAAATACTGTATAGGAATATGGCCTGTTGAAGTGATGTTTTTGCGTTACTTGTCTACATTTAGAAAAAAGCTTTGTCGTCTAAACGAATATGTCTCATTCGTAAAAACATTTAGTTATAAAATTGAATGAAGCAAGGTTTATGTTTTCATTTGATCACCGGTGTCTACACACTTTAGTATTCTACATGTATTTATTTTATAAGGTTGTTGTCCTATATAGTATGGTCTATCAAAGTGATATTATCTATTTTGTTGTTGTTCTTACCTTGGTTGCCATTATTAAAACTTTACTGCAGTTTGGCGTACAGTTAATGTGCTAATTTTGGTTTTCTGGTTACTTCTGTTCAAAACTAGCTTATAATAAACTATAATTCTTATACTGATTACAGTTTACAGATTTTCGACATTCACATGAAGACTACATTATAATACATAATAATAGTTAAAGAATTAACTTAAACACTACATTATAAAAGAAAGTAAAAGACTGGTACTGCAGAGAGTGACCAAAGAATCTGGCCGGTACTTACTCTGGGTAAAGGCCAGAAAGACACATCATCAGAATGTTACAGGTACCATTAGTATGGAACTCTTCACTGGCTGTTGAAGATGAGGATGGAGCACATATGTGAATGTTAAGAGTGTTGTGATGTCGGTTCTTGACTCAACTTAATATATTAGTATTGTAATATAATAGTTTGGTCTGCAGTAAGGGTTTCCTTTGATATTTTCTTCTTCTTGTAGCCACATTATGATTAAGCATTGTTTATTAATAACTGTGTAACGAGTGATACACACAAAGAAAAAATCAAATGATCATATTTAGGCCAATATCTGAAACAAATACCATTTATTCAACAAAATGAAATGAACAGTGAATTACAGAAAGACATGATAAAGTGATCATATTTAAGGCTAAATCAAGTAACATTACCTAAACTAAATAAAATGAACACGCTGCTACATCAGAGGTGGTATTTGTACATCAAGTATGGTCCAGTGAATAATAATATAATCATTCTCCTATGTGAAAGTTGGTAGTTGTACATAAGGTATGATCCAATATTATAGTTACTTTGATATGTCATAGTTGATAGTTGTATATCAGATATGATCCAATATTATAGTTACTCTGGTATGTCATAGTTGATAGTTGTATATCAGATATGATCCAATATTACAGTTACTCTGGTATGTCATAGTTGATAGTTGTATATCAGATATGATCCAATATTACAGTTACTCTGGTATGTCAAAGTTGATAGTTGTATATCAGATATGATCCAATATTACAGTTACTCTGGTATGTCAAAGTTGATAGTTGTATATCAGATATGATCAAATATTACAGTTACTCTGGTATGTCAAAGTTGGTAGTGGTATATCGGATATGATCCAATATTATAGTTACTCTGGTATGTCACAGTTGATAGTTGTATATCAGTTATGATCCAGTATTATAGTTACTCCAGTATGTCAAAGTTGGTAGTTGTATATCAGATATGATCCAATATTATAGTCACTCTGCTATACAAGAGTCAGTAGTTGTTCATGAGGTATGGTCCAATATTATAGTTACAATTCTATATCAAAGTTGGTAGTTGTACATCAATGCTTCTCAACCGATGGGGAATTTCCCCACAGGGGGAAATTTAGGGTTTCCAGCGGGAAAGGGGGGGGGGGGGGGGAGAATTAAGATGATTTCAAGATCACATTAAGATCACACCAGTTACTTGATATTGTTTTTCCCTCTATATTTTACGGTTCTGTACTTCTCGCCCTAATGAAGTTCGTTTTATAAAGTAAGTAGACCCACAAATCACGTTTTATGTAGATGTCTAGACTTGTTCTAGTATGTGTTATTACATTTAGCTTCCATTTTTATGTATACTGTGTAAGGGTAGGGGGGATTTATAGGGAGGAAATTCCAAAGGGGGGGGTAATGATGTTCTGAACATATGGTAAAGGGGGGCATGGGCCAAAAAAGGTTGAGAACCACTGTTGTACATATGTAGGAGCCAGTATGATAGTATAAATGGGTTTAAAGGTAAAAGGACCGATATAATCACATCAGGTCAATCCCATATTGCCTTCAGTGCAGTCTGCCAAACACCTTCATAGCTCCAGTGACAACCAACAGGGGTCTCAGGAAGAATTGTGATCGTGAACAGAGTGACAGAGTCTGGAAAGAAACTCATGACCTCAGAGTGACGGAGTCTGGAAAGAAACTCATGACCTCAGAGTGACGGAGTCTGGAAAGAAACTCATGACCTCAGAGTGACGGAGTCTGGAAAGAAACTCATGACCTTAGAGTGACGGAGTCTGGAAAGAAACTCATGACCTCAGAGTGACGGAGTCTGGAAAGAAACTCATGACCTTAGAGTGACAGAGTCTGGAAAGAAACTCATGACCTCAAAGTGACGGATTCTGGAAAGTAACTCATGACCTCAGAGTGACGGAGTCTGGAAAGAAACTCATGACCTCAGAGTGACGGAGTCTGGAAAGAAACTCATGACCTCAGAGTGATGGAGTCTGGAAAGAAACTCATGACCTCAGAGTGACGGAATCTGGAAAGCAACTCATGACCTCAGAGTGACGGAATCGGGAAATAAATTACCTCAGAGTGGCAGAATCGGGAAAGAAACTCATGGCCTCAGACTAACAGTCTGGTAAGATACTCATGACCTCAGAGTGACAGAGTCTAGAAAGAAACTCATGACCTCAGAGTGACAGAATCTGGAAAGAAACTCATGACCTCAGAGTGGTGGAGTCTGGAAAGGAACTCACGACCACAGAGTGACGGAATTAGGAAACAAACTCATGACCTCAGAGTGACAGAATCGGGAAACAAACTCATGACCTTGGAATGCAAGCTTAATGGCATTGACCACCACACCACGGAGATCACCTAGTATTACAATTATCTCTGCTATACCAAAGGTGGTAGCTACCATTAGTTTTGGGACTCTTCACTAGCTGTTGAAGATGACGGAGCATATATGAGAATGTCCTGAGTACTGTGATCTCAGTTCTTGACTCAGCTTAGATGGTAGCTGAAGCACAAATATTGTTTGTTCCCTGTGAATCCAGTATTGAATTTATGTCAGTTATTGTTCCCTGTGAATGCAGTATTGAATTTATGTCAGTTATTGTTCCCTTTGAATCCAGTATTGAATATATAAGTCAGTTATTGTTCACTGTGAATCCAATATTGAATGTATAAGACAGTTATTGTTCCCTGTGAATCCAATATTGAATGTATAAGACAGTTATTGTTCCCTGTGAATCCAATATTGAATTTATAAGACAGTTATTGTTCCCTGTGAATCCAATATTGAATTTATGAGTCAATTATTGTTCCCTGTGAATCCAATATTGAATCTATAAGTCAGTTATTGTTCCCTGTGAATCCAATATTGACTTTATAAGTCAGTTATTATTCCCTGTGAATCCAGTATTGCATTTATAAGTCAGGTATTGTTCCCTGTGAATACAGTATTGAATTTATAAGTTAGTTATTATGCAAAGTTATTGTCATCTGTCAAAGATAATTATTAAACAAGTTACTGCATATCCTTTACAGGATGTCACAGCCAACCCCATAATTTTGTGGCTGTTTGTGATTTCTTGGCAAGTTTACGTTCAGTAGTTTGCCATTGATTTTTGAACAATAATTATAAAGCAGATGAATTAAGTGTATGTGCTGTGATTGTGTTGAAGTTATTGTCTTATGTTGTATGTTAAATAATAGCAGCTGAAATGAGATTTGTTATGCACTCATCATAGCAGATGTGATGTGGTGTGATGTGTATGTTCAATGTTGCAATTGTAATGAGTTGTGTTGTATGTTAAAAGAAACAGCTGCAATGTGTTGTTTTATAATTTAAAACACCTCCTGAAACAAGTAAAGAACTTAAGTACTTAGGGAGTATATCATCAAGAGGTAAATCAGAAGATAGATTGAAAATTGATAACATAAGGCAAACCAACTCATGGGACAAATGGCACCAATACTAAAGAACAAACGTGTATCAGTCTACAATACAATCTTATTACCAACTTTATGCTACCAATACCAAACCTGGACAATGACAAAAAAGAGAAGAGAAAATATACAGCAACGAAAATGAGATTCCTGAGAAGAATACTCAACATCAAGAAGAGATAAAATCAGAAATGATGAAATGAGGACTAAAGTGGGGTTTTAGCAATACTAGATTTATAACAAGCTAAATGGTTTGGCCATATAACAAGGCTACCAACTGACAGTATACCACAACAAGCAATGATGTACAGACCAAATGGAACCAGACGAAGAGGCCGACCATAGAAATGATGAACAGAGGGAATAAGAGTTCATGGAATCTACATATATGAAGCGCACAAACGGGCACTCTCCCGCTGTTTATGCTTCACCTCGACACCGCAAGGTACAAGAAGAACAAGAGGAAATGAGTATTTTAAAAAATACAGTTATGCTGGATGTTAAAGATAGCAAGTGTCATGTTATTTTTTGTTGGTTTAGTTTATGGACACAGTTAAGTTGTATTTTATAGACGTTAGATGTAATATGTTGTTTTGTATTTTAAGAATAGTTATATTGTATGTTTTAAAAAAAGTTGTAATCTGGCTTTTTAATTTTAAGGATATAGTTATGTTGTATGTTTAAGATAGCAGATGTAATATGTTGTTTTATATTTTAAAGATACTGTTATGTTGTATGTTAAAAACAGCAGGTGTAAGATTTAATTGTAAGGGTACAGTTATATTCTATATCAAAGGCAGCAGATGTAATGTGTTATGTTCTATTGTAAGAATTGCAGTTATGTTGTATGTCAAAGGTAGCAGATGTAATATGTTATGTTATATTGTAAGAACTGCAGTTATGTTGTACATTTGAGGAACAACCATGATTAGTCACTAACTAATTAGATCATTAATCTCTTCATGCTATTATATACAAGAGAATCATCTCAAGGGGCCAAGGCTGTTATACATTATGCTATGAGTCATTACTAGCTGTGATATGTTGACCTGGTAATATCCCTATCGCTTCCAGGCAGGCTAGCCTTTATCTCTTAGGCCTATTGCAGTACCTGGGGTTGAAGAGAAGATTACTGAGTGAGATCAAGGTCGGGCAATTAAGGTACTTTGGCCACATAAAGAGACACAATGTTCAGTGACCTGGGGGATTCTAGGTGGGGCCAGCCTGGAAATGAAATGCTAGACAATGACCTGGAAAGTAGAGGTGGCCTGCATTAAATTGGCCAATCTCCCTTCAAGTGCTGATTGGTCTAAGAATCCCATGGCGAAGGCTGCCTTGTGCAAGATCAAAAACATACTGACCAATAAAAAGATGTCACTTGAAACGAGAAAAAGAGTGTTGAGGTGCTACACAGAACCTGTGCTTTTGTATGGATGTGAAGCTTGGACTATGAGCAGACAAGCTGTAAAACTTCTGATGGCTGTGGAAATGTGGTTTCTGAGGAAAATGCAAAGAATACCATGGACAGACAGAAAAACCAATGACCAAGTCCTACAGGAAAGAAATGGAAACCGTAAACTGATTAGAGAAATTAGACGTGAGAGTCATAATTTTTGGCTCACGTTATGAGAAGAAATAAATCGGAAAACTTGGTGACAACTGGCAAGATCGAGGGGAAGAGAACAAGGGGAGGGCAGAGAAGTAAATATCGGATGGCGTGGCCACGTTGTGGCCACGTTGTATGGTCGAGACAAGAACACTGAGTTGATCCACGATTCTGGTGATCGAATAAGATGGCAAAACATGGCCGCCCATGCTTATCGGCATGGCACATGATGATGGTGGCCTAAGAATATGGGCCTAGGACCAGATGAAAAAAGAGAGAGACAGTGGGAAATATTGTGACGACTAGATAGATTTATGATTGAAGTGGCAGGGGCGGGCGGAGAGAAATGATGCTGGATGGATGTGACAGTGACATGGAGGGATATTATCTATAGAACCGACTGAGAACATCAAGGATTGAGATTTGTGGAGATGCATTATCGCCTACTTCAGTTGTTAGGGCACCTGATGATGATGATAGCAACATGTTCTGTTGACGTATGTAGTGTTCCTTTACTTGCGTCTGTAACTAGAGAACTCTAGATAATTTATTCATCACCTCGTTGATGTAACAGTGTAACTCAATGCTAAGGTAATTTTGTGTAACATAAAGCAAAGGTAATTTTGGTTTAAAATAAACATCTTTATTATTTTAAAAAATGTGTTTATCTTACATAAAGAAAAACGATCACGGCTCCATTAAAAACAACACAAACAATCATTTGATGTCATGAATATGAAATCTGAAAGTCCTTGAAATCCATTATAGAACTGCTAAACAGGACAGCCGTCTCTCAATTACTTGGAGGGGAAAAACAACGGAATTAAAATTCGGTGGCTTTTGTGTGTGTGATCTTCCAGGGTGATCTGCAGGACTTGAGTTTGCGTTTGTTAATTATTAAGCTGTTTATAGGAGTTACTCATGTCATCAGTGGATGTATGTCGTGTTGGGGCGTGAGTGACTTTCTTCAAGCATGTCATTGGCCATTTCCTGAGTTCCTCTGGATTATTAATGGTTGTTGACGTAAATGGAGAAAAAGCAAGGTTGGTGACTGTGTTATTATGTCTTGGAGGGCTATCTGTGCTCTTTTTGTTTCTCCTGTTTGTTCTTGTTTTTATTTTGACTCCAGAGTGCTGGCGTTGTTTGGTTAGCACTTGTTCTAGCGTCAGTCCGCTCCTTGCCGGGGAGGGAGCCGTGGATGAAAGGTGTATGCCTCAGGGATAGGGCAGGAAGTTTGTCCAAGAACCATTGGTATCTAATAACACTCGTGTACTGTCTTGAGTAGTGAGATCAAATACCTAGCCTTCTCGGATAAGGGCGAAAAACAGGAGGTACCCTTGGACAAGTTGTGCATGTTAAACATCTCGCGGCAGTTGGAAATAGCAAAGAGTAGGCGGTAAAACCACAGCCCTGGCAAGATTTTCAGGCTATAAAACCTAGCCACGGGTAGAGCCCGTAACCTTGGACGTAAACTGTCTAGAGGAAGCTAACCTTGCATAAATGAATGCCGAAGTTAGACATACTGGTCTTGACGTGCAAGATTAGGTGTGCATCACATCCCCCGAAACAAGTACACAGAAAAAGTAAAAGAAGTCTCCTGTTGTCATTGTTGTAGTTTGTGAATCATCTAGAAGACCGTCCCTTCAGTCAGATGACCTGACGTCCAGGCGTTAGGAAATTCCTCTGGAAGATTGATGTTTAACCCTTCAGTCAGATGACCCGACGTCAGGTGTTCAGGTGAATCCTCTAGAAGACTGATGTTTAACCCTTCAGTCACACGACCTGAGGTCCAGGTGTTCACATGACTCCCCTAGAACACTGTGAGGTTTAATCCTTCAGTCACACGACCTGAGGTCCAGGTGTTCAGGCCGCATGAGCCCTGAAAATGGCTTGCCATCTATCTGGGTGAGATCGGTGTAGAGACGTCGTCGCCCCCCCCCCCCCCCCCCCCCCCCGCCCCTCCCGACCCAGCGCCATTGTACACAGAGTTGTCCTTCCCCTCCCCAGCCCAGAAACCAGTGAGGCGTGGAGGGCCGGTACAGAAGCTTCATGTTAGAACAGTAGGCTTCAATGACATGCACGTAGTGGGACAAAGGTTGATTGCCAACTCTCGTCGTTCGCTACCGGAGGTAAAGTCTGGCCAGCTATCTCACAGTGCACTCATCATCATCATCATCATCATCATCATCATCATCATCATCATCATCATCATCATCATCATCATCATCAAATGCCTTGCCAGCTGGCGTAGGCGTTCATGGCTCTCCACAGATCTCGGTCTTTGGTGTTCTGGTGCACTCAGGCCTACAAAAAGTGATGGTCCTAACACTTCACATGCCCACGGCAAGTTCCTGCTAGGGGATTTTAACACCATCACATGGCAGTCTCGGTCAATAAAGTGACTGCCCTGCTCAAAGGTCTTGGCCAGAAGTAGGTAAAAGTCTCGATTCATCCAGGCAAATTGGGAGTCGTGACGCCAGGACCAGACAACACTTAATGAGTGATGAGGCCAAGACTACTCTGGGCACCGGACTGACCACCTTCATCATCATCATGTGCCATGCCGATAAGCGTGTGCGGTCATGGTTCGGCATCTTGCACGATCACACGTATTTAATCAGGTTTCAGTTCTTGGATCAGGTCTGTGTTCTTCTTCCGATTTTGTCGTGTATCCAAAGGCATCTAGTTATTTGCCTCTCTGCTTTACCCAGCTCTTGTTTATTTCCATCAGTTTTGCCAGGTGTCACTAAGTTTTCTAGTTTCTGATCACCTAATTGATCATAATACTGGTAGCCCAGATACTTACAGGTCATCGTATGGTTGCCCAGATACTTACTGGCCATCTTATGGTAGCCCAGATACTTATTGTCCATGTTATGGTAGCCCAGATACTTACTGGCCATGTTATGGTAGCCCAGATACTTGCTGGCCATGTTATGGTAGCCCAGATACTTACTGCTCATCTTATGGTAGCCCAGATACTTACTGGTCATCTTATGGTAGCCCAGATACTTACAGGTCATCGTATGGTTGCCCAGATACTTACTGGTCATCTTATAGTAGCCCAGATACTTATTGTCCATGTTATGGTAGCCCAGATACTTACTGGCCATGTTATGGTAGCCCAGATACTTACTGGCCATGTTATGGTAGCCCAGATACTTACTGCTCATCTTATGGTAGCCCAGATACTTACTGGTCATCTTATGGTAGCCCAGATACTTACTGGCCATCTTATGGTAGCCCAGATACTTACTGGTCATCTTATGGTAGCCCAGATACTTACTAGTCATCTTATGGTAGCCCAGATACTTACTGCTCATCTTATGGTAGCCCAGATACTTACTGCTCATCTTATGGTAGCCCAGATACTTACTGCTCATCTTATGGTAGCCCAGATACTTACTGCTCATCTTATGGTAGCCCAGATACTTACTGCTCATCTTATAGTAGCCTAGATACTTACTGCTCACCTTATAGAAGCCCAGATACTTACTGCTCATCTTATGGTAGCCCAGATACTTACTGCTCATCTTATAGTAGCCCAGATACTTACTGCTCATCTTATGGTAGCCCAGGTACTTACTGCTCATCTTATAGTAGCCCAGATACTTACTGCTCATCTTATGGTAGCCCAGATACTTACTGCTCATCTTATAGTAGCCCAGATACTTACAGCTCATCTTATGGTAGCCCAGATACTTACTGGTCATCTTATAGTAGCCCAGATACTTACTGCTCATCTTATGGAAGCCCAGATACTTACTGCTAATCTTATGGTAGCCCAGATACTTACTGCTCATCTTATGGTAGCCCAGATACTTACTGGTCATCTTATGGTAGCCCAGATACTTACTGGTCATCTTATGGTAGCCCAGATACTTACTGCTCATCTTATGGTAGCCCAGATACTTACTTGTCATCTTTTGGTAGCCCAGATACTTACTGCATATCTTATGGTAGCCCAGATACATATTGGTCATCTTATGGTAGCCCAGATACTTACTGGTCATCTTATGGTAGCCCGGATACTTACAGGTCATCGTATGGTAGCCCAGATACTTACTGGTCATCTTATGGTAGCCTGGATACTTACTGGTCATCTTATGGTAGCCCAGATACTTACTGGTCATCTTATGGTAGCCCAGATACTTACTGCTCATCTTATGGTAGCTCAGATACTTACTGCTAATCTTATGGTAGCCCAGATACTTACTGCTCATCTTATGGTAGCCCAGATACTTACTGCTCATCTTATGGTAGCCCAGATACTTACTGCTCATCTTATGGTAGCCCAGATACTTACTGCTCATCTTATGGTAGCCCAGATACTTACTGGTCATCTTATGGTAACCCAGATACTTACTGGTCATCTTATGGTAGCCCAGATACTTACTGGTCATCATATGGTAGCCCAGATACTTACTGCTCATCTTATGGTAGCCCAGATACTTACTGGTCATCTTATGGTAGCCCAGATACTTACTGGTCATCTTATGGTAGCCCAGATACTTACAGGTCATCGTATGGTAGCCCAGATACTTACTGGTCATCTTATTATAGCCTGGATACTTACTGGTCATCTTATGGAAGCCCAGATACTTACTGGTCATCTTGTGGTAGCCCAGATACTTACTGCTCATCTTATGGTAGCCCAGACACTTACTGGTCATCTTATGGAAGTCCAGATACTTACTGCTCATCTTATGGTAGCCCAGATACTTATTGGTCATCTTATGGTAGCCCCGATACTTACTGCTCATCTTATGGAAGCCCAGATACTTACTGGTCATTTTCTGGTAGCTCAGATACTTACTGGTCACCTTACGGTAGCCCAGATACTTACTGCTCACCTTATGGTAGCCCAGATACTTACTGGTCACCTTATGGTAGCCCAGATACTTACTGCTCACCTTATGGTAGCCCAGATACTTACTGGTCATCTTAGGATAGCCCAGATACTTACTGGTCACCTTATGGTAGCCCAGATACTTACTGCTCATCTTATGGTAGCCCAGATACTTACTGGTCATCTTACGGTAGCCCAGATACTTACTGGTCATCTTATGGTAGCCCAGATACTTACTGCTCATCTTATGGTAGCCCAGATACTTACTGGTCATCTTATGGTAGCCCAGATACTTACTGCTCATCTTATGGAAGCCCAGATACTTACTGGTCATCTTATGGTAGCCCAGATACTTACTGCTCATCTTATGGTAGCCCAGATACTTACTGCTCATCTTATGGTAGCCCAGATACTTACTGGTCATCTTATGGTAGCCCAGATACTTACTGCTCATCTTATGGTAGCCCAGATACATACTAATCATCCTATCGTAGCCCAGATATTTACTGGTCAGCTTATGGTAGCCCAGATACTTACTGCTCATCTTATGGTAGCCCAGATACTTACTGATCATCTATGCGTAGCCCAGATACTTACTGTCACTTATGGTAGCCCAGATACTTACTGCTCATCTTATGGAGCCCAGATACTTACTGCATCTATGGTAGCCCAGATATATTCACTAGTAGCCGATAGATACCATACTATCATCCTATGTAGCCCATATTACTGTCATTATGGTAGCCCAGATATTACTGCTCATCTTATGGTAGCCCAGATACTTACTGCTCATCTTATGGTAGCCCAGATACATACTAATCATCCTATCGTAGCCCAGATATTTACTGGTCAGCTTATGGTAGCCCAGATACTTACTGCTCATCTTATGGTAGCCCAGATACTTACTGCTCATCTTATGGTAGCCCAGATACATACTAATCATCCTATCGTAGCCCAGATATTTACTGGTCAGCTTATGGTAGCCCAGATACTTACTGCTCATCTTATGGTAGCCCAGATACATACTAATCATCCTATCGTAGCCCAGATATTTACTGGTCAGCTTATGGTAGCCCAGATACTTACTGCTCATCTTATGGTAGCCCAGATACTTACTGCTCATCTTATGGTAGCCCAGATACTTACTGCTCATCTTATGGTAGCCCAGATACATACTAATCATCCTATCGTAGCCCAGATATTTACTGGTCAGCTTATGCTAGCCCAGATACTTACTGCTCATCTTATGGTAGCCCAGATACATACTAATCATCCTATCGTAGCCCAGATATTTACTGGTCAGCTTATGGTAGCCCAGATACTTACTGCTCATCTTATGGTAGCCCAGATACATACTAATCATCCTATCGTAGCCCAGATATTTACTGGTCAGCTTATGGTAGCCCAGATACTTACTGCTCATCTTATGGTAGCCCAGATACATACTAATCATCCTATCGTAGCCCAGATATTTACTGGTCAGCTTATGGTAGCCCAGATATTTACTGCTCATCTATGGTAGCCCAGATACTTACTGATAATCTTGCTACTAGTCTTACTGCTAGCCCATATCATCTTCTGGTATTTATATTATGAGGCTGTATCGTCACAAGAGCAAACTGATCAAGAAAAAAGTAGTGTTTAGTCAAGGACCGTAGGATCTGCAGATGAAATCACTTACCACTACACTACCGCATTCATCCTCAACAAGGCACTCATTGTAATCATGTGTGAATTGCCGACAACGAGAAATAGAATTGGTAAGCTTGACTTGGACATAATCACAAGTGACACAGTGGACGTTGCTGATTGAGCCTTCGTCAGCTTATAAGCATCATACATGCACTGATATAACTACATGAACAGATCTTCATGAGACTGCTGGTGTCGGTCCAGTCCCCGCTTTAATTATGAACCCCACCTCATCTCCGGCGTCAGTCAAGTTTTACTTATCAAACCACACGCGTCACACGCCTGCGTTGTAATTATGAATTCACCTGAGTCAGTCAAGTTCCCGTTTTAATTTGTAGGCAGCCGGCATCAATCAAGACTCCGTGTTAATTATAAAACCGCCAGCGTCATTTGTCTCCATTTTTGTTAAGAAACCGCCGGCTTGATCAAGTCTCCTTTAATTGTCCCGTGCTGCCTGTTGATGGTTTCCATCACAGTTATTCCCCTCTCGACTAGCCCTCAACAGGAGTAAAAAGAACAGATAAGAAAAGTAACCAGAAATTGCTTGTGGCATGTTGATGCCTTCTTGTCGTTTTCCTCGCATTCTTGGGGTTCTTCTGCTGGCACGTCGCACAGGTAGATGGAC
The DNA here is from genome assembly GCA_014155875.1 of Cepaea nemoralis. Classification (NCBI taxonomy): domain Eukaryota; kingdom Metazoa; phylum Mollusca; class Gastropoda; order Stylommatophora; family Helicidae; genus Cepaea; species Cepaea nemoralis. Next base: position 47,454 of record JACEFZ010017308.1, on the reverse strand, counting down.
TGGGTTTCCGTAAAGACGTGCTGACCTTGGAGTGGCGTGGGAAGACGTCGTCGCCGGAGTTAACAAAAGACCTCTTTACTCTTTACTTGCCTTAGCCGCTATGGACATAGTGGGCGGGACCTAAATTTTCATAGACCAATAGGTACTCGCCGGCCACATTTACTTCCAAGTACACTTCTTGGTACACATTTTAGGCTGGGTCGACTTGAGAGCCTCAATCAATCAATCGGGTGCCGTCTCCACAATGAAGGTTGGCTGCAATGGATCTCCAACACTGTCTGTCTCTCGCCTTGACTGTACATTCTGTCAGATTTATGTTCGTCCATCTCTTGATGTTATCTTCCCACTTGCATCGTTGTCTACCTCATGCTCGCTTGCCCTCAACCTTACCCTCCAGTATGGTTTTTATAGGAGTGTTATGTCTTTTAACGTGACCGAAATATTTCACTTGGCTCTTTTTTATTTCTTTTTGTCAACTCTCTTTTCATTCCCTGTTTATCTAGAACCTTTGTATTTGATTGTTTTTGTTTCCTTGAGATATATTCGTCTGTATGTCCACATCTCCAGAGCTTCTATGCGACTTTCCAGTTGCTTGTTCAATGTCCAGGCTTTAGCGCCATACAGTAGTGTTGAATAATATACGTAGCATTTGACAATTCTCCTTTTTAATGCGCTGTTAATCTCTCTAGATGTTAATACTGATTTCATGCCGTTGAAAGCATTTTTGACCATTCCTATTCTCTTTTTGATTTCTATTTCACTTCTGCCATCATCTATTATTACGTGTCCAAGATAGATGACATCACAGACACGTTTCCATGGCTACATAGCGCCCCGCTGGTAACTTACGGGGGTATGTGAGCAGGTCGTTCAGAAAGCAGTGGCAAACTACTGAACGTAAAACTTGCCTTTTACATCAACAGCAGCTGAAAAATGCTGGTGTTGACTGCAACGTCCTATAAGGAATATGCAAGAAAAAAAAAGAAGATAGGAGGAACTTGTTGCTTGCTGTGGGAGCTTAGGTCAAGTTTATAAATTGCAATCTGACCCGACTCGGATCGAACTCACCAGGCCGGCACCCGAGCGTCTAGCCACTGTACTACCACAGCTCCTCATCCCCATTATAACTTAGGAGATTTCTTTGCCCTGGATCATCGGTCTGCGACTTCGATCAAGTATGTCAATGACAGGACATTTTTATTTGGAGCCAGCGGTTGGTTAATATCACCTTCTGCCTGGGATCTCCCACTGCAGCAAACGGTGCATTTTTAATGATTGCAGTGCTTGACAATATTGCCGGTCCAAGTTGCCGGTCTGTAAAGTTCACGCAACATAATAGGTACATGCAAAACTTGGACGGGCAATATTTTAAAACACTGTACAGTCATTAAATATACACCATGTATCTCGCTGATTGTTTTTTGTTGTTGCGTTTTGTTTTGTTTGTTTTGCGTTCGCTGGCTTTGAACTCACGCGTAGTCCATACACCATCTACTACTTCTTGTGCACGTGACTGATTTTTGCGTGTGGATTAGCTTTCCCTATTACCATTGTCCCTCGCCATTGGGGCCTAGCGAAACACACCCCGACTTCTGAAGTACTTGTAATTTACGTCCCCAAGTGAAGGGCGGGAAGTAAGATTTTAGTCTATCTGAAAGGTTTAGGGGTTGAACACATTACCTGGGCATCAGCACACCGCTGATTCTGACAGGTAAACATTCTGTAAATTTTCCTTTAGGCAAGAAGGTAATTAAGGACTCGTTTGCGGTTGGTGGTGGAGGGAAAAAGGGATGGTGATCACTCCGCTCACTCCTATATTCTTTAAAGGATTTATCACAGCTTGTTTCTATCTACTCCAAAAGCCAAAGGCTAAGTGGAGTATGTTACATACCTCTTATAATGGCGTCCTGTTATTAGCCTTATCCTTTCGGTTATTCATCTTCTTAGATTTGGAAACATCTCGTTCAAAGAATTATCTTCCTGTGTTGTCAAGTAATGTGGCTGAAACTTACAGATTTTCGCACCGTGATTGATTTCCTTGGCTACGATGTTTACAGTCTTTCGATCCGCTCATTCTGTAGTTCCTGATATGTACAGTGTAAATCGAATACACAATACTACATGTTCCTAGATCCTTTCTTTGATCAATTTTCTTATAGTTTTCCTTAAAGAAAAGGTTAAGAACGTGTCTCCAAGCAGTTTCCAGAAACGTGTCTGTAATATGATAGGGCCATCCCGGAAAGGTTAACCTGCTCAACAAATGCCAGCAGAAGTCGGATGTGTCGGCCTAACGGCGCAAGAACGCATGCTCTGCTGTAAACAGGCACAACGCAATCACGTCCGAAAAACTCGGATGAACGCAGAAGAAGATAGGGCCATCACATGGGGTAATAGGTGACCTGTCTTGCCCTCACTTCGCGAGACGACAAGCGCAAGGCTTGAAATTCTCGTCTGACCGATCTCATGACATTATCAACGCAGCTCCATATAACCTTCGCTAACGCATCAGCTATAATTTTCCAAAATGTTTGCTAAAATCAGAGTAGAGATGGTGGTCGTTCTAGTACTGACCTTAAGGCATAGAAAGCGTGCCTTTATCTTGTATTATTTACTGGAAGGGAGAAGTGGTCGCCTGTGGGGCAAGATGAAGTAAGCGATGGAACAGACTGAGTACCCCTATGTGGCGGGAATGATATGGCGGGGGATCGGCAGGGGTTCTGGACGGATCTCAGAACTGAGAGGGAAGACCAGGAGAACTTTTAATCAGATGGCAGTTGGAGCCATTATCAGTATGACTCTTCGCTGGCTGTTGATCGAGGGGACGCAACGCGTGTGGGAATGTCCTAAGTGCAGTGATGTCGTTTCTTAGCGAGAAGTACTGTACAGAACTATAAAGTATGGAAGGAAAAACAATATCAAGTATTCGGTTCTTGTATTAACGCGATCTCGAAATAATTTAAATGGGAATTCCCCTACCGGTTGAGAACCACTACCGTAGAACATCGGGAGTTCCGGTATCCCAGTGAGTACCAAGCACGCTTGCCTGCCAGGTCGGTAAGCATCTATTGGAAGCCTTCTCGGTACCAGGATTTCTGTTGTGTTGTACTGGCCTGTAAGATCCATCCAGCCTTAAAAATGAATAAGAAGAAACTTCCTGGGAAGTAAAGTCACGCGGCGTGATATTTTCTACGTGACGCACCGACGATTGGTCTCATAACGAGGCGTTAATACCCGTACAAATTGATGACGAAGTGAATGCAAGCGCGGCCAGCGCGGCCTTTGGCAGACTGTACAAGAATGTATGGGACAGAACTGGAATAAGCCTGCAAACAAAGCTAAAAGTCTTTAAAGCAGTTGTATTATCCACACTGATATATGCTTGTGAAACCGGGACTGATTATCAGCGCTAGGAAATTAAACCATTTCCATACATGTCTGCCTTAGGAAGCTATTGAAGATTAAATGGCAAGACAAGATTCCAGACACTGAAGTTCTAGAAAGAGCGTCCATACCCATTATCCACACTATACTAATGAAAAATCAGATTCGCTCGGCTGGTCACTTGACTCTCATGCCAGATCACAGGCTCCCTAAACGAATTTTTTTTTTTTTTTTACGGCGAGCTGCGTTGTGGTAAACGCTGTCAAGGCGGCCAGAGGAAACGCTTTAAAGACACTGAAAATCTCACTGAAAGCTTTTGGAATTCATCTTGACACCTGCTAAAGACCGTAATTCGTGGCGTACATCATTACATAAGGGTGCAGTCACTTGTGAAGCAACCAGGACTGCAAGAGCTGTGAAGAAAAGGCTGGACAGAAAAACCACTGCAGGAGATCCTCCTCCAGGAACGTCAAGCATTCTTCGCCCACATTGTCAAAGAACATTTCGAGCCAAAATAGGCCTTATCAGCCATCTTAGAACTCACGGCTCCATACTTTCAACCCCACTGGATGAAATGAATGGTCATTATCATTCTTGATGGACAAACAACACAATACCCGTACAATGCACCCACTCCGCCTCATGGTAGAAAGATGAATCCTTTATTTTACTGACATAGAGCATCGTCTGTGTAGTCGGCGTGGCCGATACGATAAAAGCACTCTTGCTGTTAAACTTCCTGTGTGCAGATGGCGGGGATATAGGTGACCTACACCGGCCAGCTGTACTTAAACGTTGACATGTCGATCGGAAAGCAATGGCAAACTACTGAACGCAGGATTGCATATAAAATCATCCTGGGGTTGATTGCAACCACCTGCAAAGGACAAACAAAATGCTTAGAGCGTCATCTACTTTAATCTTAGTGCATCCGGGGATAAAGAGAAAGGAGGTTGTGGGAGGGAAGATTTGGAAATCTTCAGTCAAAAGTTCTTAAGTCGTGCCATTATACCTGGGACCTGTCAGCGTACGCTTTGAATGTCATCCCCGACGAACTTAAATCCAAATGTGGGTTCGCTGGGCTGTCAAGCTCTTCAATAGCCCGACAGCTCAGCGCCTGACATTGCCGCCCTGTGACGGGATTCTGTTTGTTTGTGTGGTACAATAACACTGCTGTGGGCTTAATTACTCAGTTCTGTGGAATGTGGGACCTTCAAACCTTTCAACATCACACTACAGTTTACCACTGGCTGCGGTGGATCGGACTACTTCCGAAGAATCAATGTGTGTAAGCCGACAAACACTGCAAGCGTTCTTGTGTTGTTAGCCCGAAATTAGCTATTTTAGTAGGGTGTCGTTTGTTTACAAGTTCACACCATTTCAACAGGTAGGCTTATGGCTGTGTCGGTTATGTTTTATGTCGTTGGCTGTGGTGTGTTGCTGTGGTAATGTGTGTTGTTTTCTGGGCTGTACCGTGAAGTAGAACAATCGGTGTGTAGGGAGACTTTCGTTTTAGCGGCTGTTGTGAGTATTCCAAAATTAGGTCGCGGCGACGTTTTATAACCCACCCAACCGTAATATTTTATTGAATTGCGTTGTACTGTTTTGTCAAGGCTGAGGCTCAGTGCATTCGACCTAAAGAAGCATTTGTTCATAAACTCTGATTGTTCCCAGTCTTAAACTCTGATTGTCCCCAGTCTATCTAAACAGTAGCAGGTTTGTGTATCGCATTGTCCGGGCCCTGTCCCTTGTCCTGTCCGACACGGGAGACCCTACCAGTAGCTGCGCCACCGTCGGCCCTCTGTCTTGACCACTTCGACATAGTAGACCCTTCCAGAAGCTGTGTTACCGTCGACATATGTCTTGGGATCTAGCCCCTCTACCACTTCAAGCTGGATATACAACAGAGAAGGCTCCAGAAATATAACCTTAGTTATTGCAACGTGGGTATCGCAGTAGAATGATACCGGTGATTTTATCTCATAAAGCCACGACATTCTTCCTCACACACCAGTGGCACTAAGTGTTACAATTCTGCTCTTACCCGACTAGAATATTGTCAGATGTTCTGCAGAAGACCTAGTTGAGCATGTCACGTCTTTCAATTAGTAGCCCCTACCTGCTCTAGACATGCATCTGCGATTCTTGTTTCGTGCTTATTAGCTGTTCATGTTTTGCTTGTGGGTCTGTGTGATGTGCTGGTTTTTCTTGCCAGCGGTGTCCTCAAGTAAACATACATTACAGTAATTGTTTCCATTTGTTACATTGTTGGGGCAGAAGTAACAAATTATTATAGTTAGACACATCATGTTTTGCTTGTGCTATTCTGGGCCACGGATATGATCATGTTTCTCGCTCATCGTCTTCAGTGTCATTCTGCTAGCATACAGGAACAGAACATTCTGCTAGCATACAGGAACAGAACATTCTGCTAAAGTACATAGAGCGTCTTTCTGTTATTGTTGTTTAGAACAACATTCTGCTGAACTACATAGAAGAACATTATGCTAACATACGTAGAAGAACATTCTGCTAAACAACACATAAAAACATTCTGCTAAACTATATAGAAGAACATTCTGCTAACCTACATAGAGGAACATTCTGCAAAGGTACATCGAAGAATATTCTGCTTAACTATATAGAACATTCTGCTAAACTATATCGAACATTCTGCTATACTCCATTGAAGAATACGCTGCTAATCTTGTGGAATTTGCAGCAATTCTGGCAGAAGAGAGAATAGGAGAAGACAACTCTGGCACCCTCAGACAGACAGTCAGCAGGCTACTGCAATGATTAGCACCCACGCTCATCCACATTCTTCTTCTTCTTCTTCAGCATTCCGAGCCATTGAGGTTCTTTGCTGCAAATACAATCTGTCTCCATTCGTCTCTCTGGTGGACCTTCTCTTGCCAGTCGTTGATTCCAAGTGCTTGTAGGTCTGTATGTATATTATCTCTCCACCTCCTTCTTGGTCTACCTCGGGGTCTACGGTCATTTATTTCCTGAGTGTAAGCGAGTTTTGTTTCGATATTATCTTCCATTCTTTCTATATGCCCCAGCCATTGTAGTCTATTAGCCTTCATGATACCAGTGATTAGCGGGGACTTAAACAAATCATAAATGTCTTTGTTACTTCTTCTTTTCCACTCTCCACTTTGTGTATCCCTAATGGGTCCAAAGATGCGTCTTAAAATTTTGTTCTCAAAGGTTTGTAACAAGGCTTCGTCTCCTTTCGTTGTACTCCAGGTTTCAGAGCCATACAGCACAACTGGTCTGATCAGTGTTTTGTATATTGTGATTTTGGTGTTACGAGATAGCGCCTTTGATTTTAGTAGATGTTGTAGTGCATAGTATATCTTATTTCCAGAGTTGATTCTAGTTTGTATTTCTTCCCTTATGATGTTGGAGCAGTTGAAGATTGTACCCAAGGTATTTGTATGTTTCCGTTCTTTTAATGGTCATATTATCTATTTGTATGTGGCCAGAGTTTTTAGCCATTCCGTCTCTTGAAATTACCATATATTCTGTCTTATCTTGGTTGATAACCAGCCCCATCTGTTGGGCTTTTTCCTTTAAGTGAGTCAATATTTCTAATGTCTTTTGTTCACTTTGCCCTATAATATCTATATCATCTGCATAACCAAGCAGCCTGGATGTTCCTCCAATATCACATTCCTCCTTTACCTTCCTTACAACTTTCTCTAGAGCCAGATTGAAGAGCAGCGGCGATAGTGCATCACCCTGTTTCAAGCCAGATGTTATTTGGAAGGGGTCTGATTTCCTGCCTTTATATGTTACTATATTATAAGTATCTTCCATGCATAGTTTGGTCATGTTAATTAACTTCCTTGGTATTCCAAATTCCTGCATAACATTCCATAGACTATTCCTATGGACACTATCATAAGCCTTTTTAAAATCCACAAAAATGTTATGGAGATCTCTTTTATATTCCCAATGTTTCTCGGCTATTTGTCGTAAGATAAATATCTGATCTATTGTTGATCTGTTTTGTCTAAAACCCGCCTGGTAGTCACCTAATATGTCTTCTGAATATGGTTTTAGTCTATTTAGTAATACTGCGGATAGTATCTTATAGCTTGTGGACAGTAGTGATATTCCTCTATAATTTCCACATTGGAACTTGTCTCCTTTCTTAAAGATAGGTATCAATAATGACTCTTTCCAGTCATTAGCCGAGTCATTAGCTCATCCACATTAGCCGAGGGAAATGAAGCACCTACGAGTCTGCTCTGAATACTGGTATATCAGTCCTTAATCTCTCATCTCATCTTGTTCCTCTTGTACCTTGCGGTGTCGAGGTGAAGTATAACAGCGGGACAGTGCTCTTTTATAGATTTCATGTATCGAGGTTTCCATGGACTCTGCTATTCCCTCTATCTATCGTTTACATGGTCGGCCTCTTCTTCTGGTTCTGTTTGGTCTGTGCATCATTTCTTGTTATGGTATACTGTTACTTGGTAGCCTAGTTATATGGTCAACCCATGTAACTTGCTGTTTTCTGATTAAATCTAGCGCTGCTGTAACCCCAACTTTATTCCTGATTTCTTCATTTCTGAATTGTTCTCTTCCTGATACATTGAGTATTCTTCTCGAGAATCTCATTTCCGTTGTTGTAATTTTTCTTCTCTCTTTTTTGTCATTGTCCAGCTTTGGCATTGGTAACATAGAGTTGGTAGGAACACTGTGTTGTAGGGTGCTTTTTAAAAAGTATCTATTGATGTGTGTTTATTCTTTAGAATTGATGCCACGTGTCCAATGAGTTGGTCTGCTTTATTGCATCTATTTTCGATCTCGTCTTCTGATTTGCCATTTGATGATATTATACTTCCTAAGTACTTGAGGCTCTTTACGTGTTTCAGGAGGTGTTCTTTTAGATGAATCTTTGATGCTTTTTCTTCTTTCGTTATAGTCATTACCTCTGTTTTACTGGTGCTAATTTTCATGTTATGCCCCTTACACACTTCGTTTAGACTATTTATGTGGACTTGTAATTATGCTTCTGATTTTGCTATTATTGTTTGATCGTCCGCAAATAGGAGTTCCTTATTGGTATGTCATTCGCCACTGGTTCTTTTTCTGTGTTCTGTTTGTCGTGCGATGTTGTTATGGTTTTTATTTGGCTGGTTTCTTTACATATGCTGTCTATATAGGTTATGAACAAGAGGGGGGAACAGGACACAACCTTGTCGTACTCCGGATCTTATGGTGAAGGGTTCTGAATGTCCACTTGTTCTTACCGAACTTGTTTTTCTTCACTGTTGTACAAACTTCTACATAATTTGGTTAGATGTGCACTTCCTCCATATCGTTTAAGGATTTCCCACAGCTTATTTCTATCTACTCTGTCAAATGCCTTTTCCTGGTCGACAAAAGCTAAGTAGAGTTTTTAATTAAATTCACTTGATTTTTCTATTAGTTGTCTAAGGGCAAAGATGCATCTGTGCATCCTTTGGTTTTCCCAAATCCAATCTGTTTCACATGGCTGGAGTTCTGTTGTAGGTCGTTGTCTTTCTCTAGAATTTTGCAGAATGTTTTTCCAGTTTCACACAAAAGGGAAATGCCTCTGCATTGTGAGCAGTCTCTTACTGCCTTTGTTGTTCCAGTTTAGGATAGTTATTACATTTCCCAATCTCGTGGTGTCTGTTATTCTACCCAAACGTGGTTAAACAATCTATGTAGCTATGTTGTTCCTACTTCTCTTGCTGCTTTAATTAGTTCATTTCGTATTTCCTCTTGACCCGGCGATTTATTCACTGGGGCTAATCTTATGGCTTCTCTAATTTCTTCTTTCAGTATGTCTGGTTCTAGTTTTTCAATGGCATCTGTGTGTCAGTTTCTTGGATTCTTGGATCTGATGGAATGTTGAGAAGTTGTTCAATGTGCTGCCTTCACCTTTGTAGGATTTGTTTTTGCTCACTTATTGGTTCTTCTCTTTGGCTGTTAATTATTTCGGTTGTATTAAAGGGTTCTCATTGCACTAATCGTTTTGTAGAATTTTTCTAGTTGTTTACTTGTAGTTTTTATTTAGGGTTTCTCCATATCCCTTCGTCTTTTTGCTTTTATCTCTTTATTATTCAATTCGCAAACTACTGAGCGTAATCATGCCAAGAAATCAACATTCAGCTGAAAGATGCTGATGTTGACAGCGATGTCCTGTAAAGGATATGTGAAAAAAAAATTATTCAATTCGCTTGCCTTTTTTGCTGTTGTAAGCTCGATTTAATCATAATCCATTTGCTTTTCATGCACTTTTTGTCTTTTACAGCTGTCTTTACTTCGGCGTCCCATCAACTTATTATTTTCGTCATCCATGTCTTGCTTTCTTACTCGTCAATGAAAAGTAACCAAACGTTATGTTAATCGACGAGTGCTGCTCTGAAGTCAACTCATCTGACTAAAAAGAGTACAGGACTGTGTTGTCCAGAACAAAACTAATTCTGCGGTGGATTTCAGCCCAATGTGGTTACTGGGAATTAAAAGGTAGCTCAGCTTGCATAAGACTTGCCCATTCCAGATATCTGAAGAAGCAAAGACACTCCGAAAACTATCAAAATGAAGCCTAGAAAACAACATGACGCTTACAGATCAATGCATGACGATACTGCGTAAACATGCTATGCAGAAATGAGCAGATCGTGATCTTGAAACTCACCTTGGGACAATATGGTGTCAGGAGACATCCGACCAAGATTCCTTGGCTCAGAACACCTGCTGTTGAGTTACGGTACAACCAATCAAACAATCTGCCATATCAGAAAGCGTGGGCGGTCATGACTCGCCATTTCACTCGATCACCAGAGTCGTGGATCAGCTCAGTGTTCCTGTCTCGTCCATGCCATGTGACCAAGCCATCCAAGTATTTTCCTCAAGGTCTTCCTCTTGGTTTGTTCCCTTCGATCTTGTCAGTTGTCACTAAGTTCACCAATCAATTTCTTCTCATAACATGTCCAAACCATTTTGACTGTCTACGTCTAATTTCTCTAATCAATGTACGATTGTCATTTGTCTCCTGTAGTACTTGGTCACTGGTTTTTCTTTCTGTCCATGGTATTCTTCGCATTTTCCAGGCCAATATATTTGAACTTAGAATAGGGCACTGAGGAGTCAGAACGCACTACACCGAGATCTTCAGTCTCAAGGTAGGACACGGCGACACGAGACTACGAGCTTCAATCAGGCACATTCAGAATACATCGGGCCATGGTTTTCATGATCAGCATAGGCCATTATGAAGTCATGACACGCCTGACCAAAATTTATAGGCTCAGGACACATGAGACCTAGGTATTCATGCTCAGAGCAGAATGCCATGAAGTCAAAACGCACCACACTGAGATCTTCAGGCTCAAGATAGGATACGCTGAGTCAGAACACATCAGACCAAGATTATTAGGCTTAGAATGGGACTCAAGAGTCAGACCTTGATCCATCTAATGGGTTTCAAAGACTGCCACTGTGAGCACTCACACAAACACCAGAGTTCGCCGAACGAGACTGTCAGGCAACGAACGGAAGGCAATCTCGTCCACATGAACAGCCCTACAACACAAGTTGTGCTCGGCTAATATTTTACTAATAATGATGTCAGATGCACCGTCCTCTTAATGACCCATGCCGGTATCGACGTATAGATAATCTTGATGTTTGGGACACAGAATCTTGGAGCGTCCCTAAAACCGACCGTCACTTTGAATATTTGAACCCGTCTGATCTGATCTTGGTGAGGTAATTCACCTGACACCGTTTTCCCGTGCCACACCGTACGACCACAGCCGTAAAATAACACAGGTATTCATGTAAGATAAACGCCGCTAAATGGATCAAGGCACGGCTTATTCGCGTGTATTCCATTCAATCGGTATGTTGTATAGGCGCCCCTGCATTGATAACTGTTGGTGCACTAAGCGAGGAACACGGCTTTCGGTGTGCAGTTTTCTGCAGCCGGTAGTAGCAGGAAGTGCTTGATTGATCTTTGGCAGGTCTTAGTATTCAACATTAAGTTTCTGGCTTTGCTGGTTATTACTCCGCTGTTGTTATCATGTAGAGTTTGCCATGTTGTTTATGTTTGTGGACTGTGTGCTGACGAAGGCTTTTATCCACAGCGTCAATATGATCACTTGTAGATCGTGTTACAGCTAACCAATTCAACTTCTCGTTTCTGTTGATTGATTGATTGATTGATTGATTGATTCATTCATTCAAAACAATGTATTATCTTACTGGATTTAAACGCAGATCTACACATATATAATGGAAAGAGAGAGATATTGAGAACTAACCAAGCAACTGATAACTCCATCTCCTCACTTCTAGAGGCGGAATCTTACACAGCAGTATAGCTGGGGGAAGATATAAAGACATTAAAATAAGAATATATATATATGTAAAAGCAAGAGGAGCTTCTATAACACTAGGACAATTATGGAAGTCAACATAAATTAAACGTAGCACCAACTTTATGCTGTTTAACTTGAACGTGAACTTATCACTGCATCATGGGCCAGAAACTGTGAGAACGACTAAAACCATCACTGATAAACTACACAGATTCAATAATTGGTGCCTGCTCAGAATGGAAGTTAGAACATGGTATCACAGAATCACCAATATCCAGTTCATTGAGCCAACTAAAAATATACCACCCCAAGATGTGAGGACATTGGATAAGCTGTGGATACTATAGCTAGAAACCTCTGTGTCTAGAACTCATGTGCCAAACGGAATAGTGAAACACCTCAACAGGCAGGGAGAAGAGAATAAGAGCCAGAAATAACTATTATAATGTGGACATAGACGGAGCTGTATTAGATAGCTTAAGGCTTGGGTGAGTTGGTTGAGGGGCTGTGTCCGAGTGAGGAAGGAAACACGAAAGAAGTATATGTGAATCCCAACACTTCTAACCCTACGGCGAATTTGCTATGGGATTAACTTTACCTTTATGCATTATTTATTTATATTGTAGTTTATTGATTATCATTGTTTTGCGTGAACGGATGTCGGCACCGCAGGTAATAAATAACACTCAAAGGCCAGAGTTGTCGCGGGGAACTAGTGCGAATGCTTTATGCTCAGGGGTCGTATATGAGTTTACGATGTGAGGTGACGGGTTTTTTTGTTTGGTGTGTGGCCATATTTTCAGGATTTAACTCTGGGCATGTTTAGGTTTTTGTTTAGCGACTAGGCGTGTCTGAGTGAATCCCTGGGTAGGTTTCAAAGCGACCACCTTATCCACTAAGGTCTGCAGGACGTCTAGCCCTTTTGGTGTGCAAACTGCACATATTAAATTTTCCTAAGCCCTTGAGCATCAACAAGGGCAGGTCGGTAGGCCGATGCTGAGGCACAATTTGAGTTAAGAATAACTACCCACAAAAGAATATGTATGAAGGTATACATTCACCGTGGATCCACGCCGGTGCTACGGTCTTCGTACACTGGGTGGTCTATGAGAGTGATCTGGAACACTCTTGGGGGGGGGGGGGTTCCTAGAGTACACCACGGGAGGAGCTTGGAGCGCTCACCAGGAGGGTCATAGAGCACTCCATTGGAGGCGTTTGAAGCCACTGGAGCGCCTACTGAGTTAAATGGGAGGAGGCTGGAGCGTCTATTGACTTCCTTTGGAAGGAGACTGGAGCATCTACTGAGCACCTTTGGGGGTGGGGAGACTGGAGCATCTACTGAACACCTTTGGGAGGGAGACTGGAGCATCTACTGAAAACATTTTGGGGAGACTGGAGCACCTACTGATCACCTTTGAGGGGAGACTGGAGCATCTACTGAGCACCTTTGGGGGTAGACTGGAGCATCTACTGAGCATCTTTGGGGGGAGACTGGAGCATCTACTGAGCACCTTTGGGGGTAGACTGGAGCATCTACTGAGCATCTTTGGGGGTAGACTGGAGCATCTACTGAGCACCTTTAAGGGGAGACTGGAGCATCTACTGGGCATCTTTGGGGGGGGGGGAGACTGGAGCATCTACTGAGCACCTTTCGGGGGAGACTGGAACATCTACTGAGCACCTTTGGGGGGAGACTGGAACATCTACTGAACACCTTTGGGAGGAGACTGGAGCATCTGCTGAACACCTTTGGGGGGGGGGGGGGCTGGAGCATCTACTGAACACCTTTGGGAGGAGATTGGAGCATTTACTGTGTTACTTTGGGATGTGATTGGAGCATCTACTGAGTTCCTTTGAGAGCAGACAGGAGCAACTTCTGAGAGTAACTTTGGGAGATGTGAGCATCTACCGAGCACTCACGGGAGGAGATTGGAGCATTTACTGAGCACCTATATTCATATATAAAAACTAATGAGACCGTGATATTCGTCCCATCTTCGCCTTTTTAAAAAAAATATTCAGTATTATAATTTGCTTTCACCACGCAATGACCGGACAGGTCACATTTGTCAGCGGAATATGACCAGAACAGTCAGCAGGCTTTCCTGTCTGATCAACACACGAAGTGGTTAAACTGCTTTCCTCGCGCTCCGAAAGTTGTAGGTTCGATTCTGGACTATATCATTCGGTTTACTTGTGTAATTTTCTCAGAGACTCCTGAAATTACGCTGCGGAAAGAGACTGAACCATATGAGATAAAACCTGGTGCATTGAAGTCGATCATCTCGACTTTATGGTCCTTCTAAAGACGATGTTTTGGCGTAAGCCAAGAGGCTAAAGGAAACACATCGGAGCTGACGGAGTAACGGAAACATTCTTGAGCCATCTCATGATAACGGCTGCGAATCTATTCCAACAACTCACATGATTAATAGAAACAGAAATGGACTGCGGCAGACAGAACAGATACCAGACACGCTTGCCTCTTGGCATGGTTGGGTGTCAGCGCATGACTTGATAAATATAATTAAATAGCGGCGGTTGTGGAAAGACTTCATTGCCCACGCCAGGCGGCAGCATATTTGACAAGGAAGTAGATACCGTTTAAGGTGTAGTTGTAAAGATAAGCTTAGGTGGAGAGGGAGGGAGGGAGGAGGCAGGCAGGCAGGCGGGAAGCTAAACGAATAACGAATATGCATTTACGCCCGTCGTCACCTTGACCTCTGGTGAGGGCGAAGGGCCTAGGTTAATCTCGGCAGAAAGGTTTACGACCACAGTATGGAGTTGGTTGGTCGTGACGGGGAGTCATGACAGGGCCCAGAGGGTCATAAAGCTACCGGCAGAAGAGAAAATGGATGGCATCTGAGCGTAGGTGATAGTAGTTGGCGGTGTTTAGCCTTCTAGGGGTCACGAAGTTGGAAACGTAGTGAATCTAGGCGCAAGTCAGGCCCTGGTGTTTTGCGTGGGGGAGTGTTCTGTGTCCTCGCTGGTGTGTCAATTGATTACTATTCACTTGTTGGGAGTATGGATTCGTAACTTGTGAGTAGTTTTAATAATACCCTTTGAAGTATTGTATTGGAGTGTGGTTTGTGTGTATCATCATCATCATCATCATCATCATCATCATCATCATCATCATCATCATCATCATCATCATCATCATCAATCATCATCATCATCATCATCATGTGACTTCCGATAACCTTGGGCGGTCATGTTTTGCCATCACATAGAATCACCAGAGTCGTGGATCAGCCCTGTATTCTTGTCTCGACCATACCACATGGCCAAGCCATCCAGGTATTTACTTCTCTGCCCTCCTTTTGTACTTTCCCCCTCAATCTTGCCGGTTGTCACCAAGTTCTCCAATGTATTTCTTCTCATACCGTGTCCAAAACATTGTGACTGTCTACGTCTAATTTCTCTAATAAGTTTATGGTTTTCATTTGTTTCTTATAGGACTTGGTCATTGGTTTTTCTGTCTGTCCATGGTTTGTGCGTCTAGATATGTATATTATTTTCAAAACAATGTATTCCCATAGCATGGCCTGGCCGAAAGGATAAGAGTACTCGCTCTTAAACTCCCGATGCACTGATGATGAGGTAGCCGGCATTAAGTTGGACTTAAACGTTGAATTCTCGTTCAGAAAGCAGTTGCATAAGATTGAACTTAACATTGCTCAGAAAATCAATATGGGGTTGATCGCGTCGTCCTGCAAAAGACATTCAATACGTTTATTAATGTACTCCCTTGGTTGTGCGGGCTGTTGGTTTGTCGAGACTCCTGCCGGTTCCACTTTTCACATGGGGCAGTGAGGAGCATTTCGTGTGAAATTCACTGGCACAGGAACGGAGCAAAATGGGGTGACCCTTTTCCGTGAAGATGGCACCGCAACTAACCGACTATTCACTTAGTGAATGTCAACACAAAAGCCACACACGCTAAACGATTTATTGTCTAGTATATTTCGCTGCATGTCGTAGGGTGCAACACTGCAGAGTTATATATAATGAAGTTGATAAATCAATTCTACTTTGGCTGACATACTTAAAACACAGAGTCAGTGAGTGAAATTGTTCCAATGGAGAGCATTAGTTATCACCACGGTAATCACAAATTTAAAATGAAATCGTCTTGTCTGCAAAAACCTGGCCGGAATCACCGAATTGCTTACGCCTCGATGTATTTGAGCAACTGTTTACTGTTTGTCGAATATAATATACGAAACACCTTTTCTCTCGCTTTCTTTTTCTCTGTTTGTCTGTGTCTTTATTTCTCGTGTATCTCTCACGCAGTACTAAAAATATATATCGTTGTGGTTTCATTTGACTTTCTTTCTTTCTTTCTTTCTTTCTATCTTCCTTTTCATCCTCCCTTCCTGTTGATCCATCTACCCGTTATCCCTTTGTTTTCCCCATGTGCCATCCACCATACAGACATCGCTTGTGATATGGCGGTGAATCATTGAAGTAAGTGCGCGGATGAAGATCCCATCTTGTGCAGCCCATGGCTAAGCCTCTATCTGGTTTGTGTACACAGCAATACGCCAGTCACGCAGAGCCAGGCCAGAGTTCCAGCCATGACCAGGCTTGTATGTTTGCGTGATGGCTGCAGATAACCACACTAACTGAGCGGCGGGCTCACTCTCTCTGCCTGCCAGATATTTATCGGCGTTGGCGGTGAAAAGTTAAAACGTATTTGGCTTCTTCAGCAGCTGAAGCCGATCCGAGGTTCACAATTACAACAATCTCTCGCGGTCTGCCGTTTTCTCGTTTTTCATTATGTCAAAACATAGCACTTTGTGGTGATAAAATGGGTTTGCTTGTAGAGGGAGATTTGAGGGGAGGGGTATGGAGCATATATATATATATATATATATATATATATATATATATATATATATATATATATTATATATATATATATATATATATATATAGAAAGAGAGAGAGAGAGAGAGAGAGAGAGAGAGAGGGAGAGAGGGAGGCTGAGTGGTCTCGAGGTATGGTGTCCGCCTCGATTCTGGAGGTCCCGGGTTTCAGGCCCCGGTGAGGACCGGGATTTATTTAAAAAAATCTACCTGGACCTCCAGTAATAAAATTTCCCCTGGTCTCTGGGTAGTGAGATCGGACGCCCGTGTGTATTGTTGCGCACGTAAAAAATCCCTTGGCAGTTAGAAATCGAAAGAGAGTAGCCTAACGGCGCTGCCCGGGCAAAATTTCGAGTTAAAAATCTACCCAAAGTATTTCAGGATCCTCGCCGATGCAACGGAGTTCGTGCATTGAGCTGAGTTTCTCCAGACTCAGGTTTGAGTTAGGAGGCAAACGGAGCACTTATGGGTTAAACCGTGTGCCGTGATGTTGATCCAACGACTAAACTAAACTATATATATATATAGATATATATATATATATATATATATATATATATATATATATATATATATATATATATATATATATATATATATATACATATATATATGTAGTCGATGGTAAAAGACAAAGGGAGACAATCATAAAAGATTGGTGCTTCCTTCACTACGGTGCTAAGAGGTAAAGAGTAGTTCTGACTTCGTTACGGCCAAAGAAGAAAAATAGTGAAAAGAGAGAGAACCTCACACCGCCTCAACCAACAAAAAAAGATGATAGTAATTAGATAAGAAGATATACGAGATCTCAGGCAGGGGCCTCAACTCTGGACTGACTGTCATATTTGAGACCCAGACATTGGATTAAGGTGTTAGATTGTGGTAGAAATAGTGACTGTAAAAAGTAAAAACTAAAAGAGACTAAACAAACAAATCAAGGACAAATAAACAAGCTCTTTATTTATTTCTTCTAACAGCACATTGCATGTCAATAACAGATACAATAGACAACTGTATATATCAAATCACCACAGTGGGTAACCCCTAACCAATCAGCAGCACTTAAGACAACAGGGTACACCAAGTACCACAACACAGGTGTTCCAAACAATGGCTGGTTAGACTGACACTATAAAGAACTTTGACACAAGCAACACTGCACAGACAATAAGGCACTACAAAAACATAGGTTACACAACATAAACCCCAAGACGCGACATAAACAAGAGTTGTGACACAATTTACTATCCCACCAAGAACCCAGGCCTGCTGACACTAACTAGTCAGCCGCTCCTGTAACAATGGAAAACACAATCTATGATTATCATGGTAAAGACAACATATTAAACACATGAAGCAATGAGCACATGCAATATAACATTTGAATTAACCTACATATAACAAATGTCTTCCATCAAATTATCCACTTTGCTATTCCCTCTAGTTGTACTACTGCTATCATGAGACTACATCTCTAATTGTTAAATACAACAGTCAATGTTGCATCATCAGATCACCCACTTTATTGTCTTCTCCAGTTGTGCCACTGCTGTCATGAGATTACACTTGATATTGCTAGGATGGAACACCTTCTAATGCAACAACCTCAGCCTGCTCCACCTCCCCATACAGCCCAGCATTCACTTACAGAATGTCTTCAGTTCAGGGAGGTCATTACCTACAGGTCTCTGGTCCAACACAACTTCTCATCCCCAACAGCACAGGCTGACAATACCCCCCATAAATGCCAATGTTACACAGCAACACTAATCAACTTGTCAAAATCAACACCGAACACAACTCAGCTACACCGGTGTACAACGACTCTAACAGGACAACACCATTTGAACATGTACATACAGGACATAAATACAGTTCAATGCACCAACAGCAATCAAGCAGACATAGGATATGCAATTCAACATGACATCACCAGGACACACACCTTTGTACACCAACTAGACAACATCAATATACCATGACACCAGCAACAATCAGGACACAGGCTATAACATAAGTCACCGCCAACAACTCAGGCATATAACATATATCGCCACATAAAACATCACAATCATCGAATGATTGCTCTCACCATAGCCATCACCACAATCACAATCCCAATCATCTTAGCTGATATCAGCTACATGATCAGCCTCAACATAGTCATCACCACAATCATAATCACCATCACAATCATCAAATGGTCACTCTTACCATAGCCATCACTACAATCATAATACCCAATGCGCCACCTTTCCCCCATCTTCTGTCATTTAAATACCTAAACTTATGAGGGATGCCATATGATATAGGACACACTGCTCCTGCAATGTCCATGTTTTGATAAAGGATATCAACAACAATATGACATCACACACATTACCGCATGATATTATAAATTAATAACCAACAGGTAAAACATGTTTATGAAAAAGAAAGGAAACAGGAATAACCATATTTGTAGAATGTGCAAATGCAACACTTGCACATGGGTGAATCACAACATTCACAGAAAGTTAAAGATAACATGTATTACACAGGAACTCAATTGAGGAACTCTCTGATACCCTTAAGACAGTTCATAAAATAAATACACCATAGTATCAAGTAAGAGTGCATCATCCATATGAGACAGGATCAAAGCATAACCATGTTCATGGGCAGAAACAGAATATCAGCACTAATATAACAACCAGTATACTATATATATTATGTCCTTATTATTACACACTAATGCCAACTACACCAGGGTACTTTTATCTGTGAGTGGACAGCAAATGTGCAGTTATGCCCTCTATTTCCCATCATTCTTCCTACGATACACCGGTTATACATTTTCTTCTCTTACGCTTCGTGTCGCATCGCAAGTGCATATATCTTTGCGAAAGGTGGTACGTAGCAATAAATCACACCCTTCCCCTGGTACAACAAACACCCTGTTTTACTACACATAAAACTCCCAGTTTGATACACTAGCACAAACACTACTGCATTCTGGTAGCAGATGTGACACCAGACTTCAATGCTAAATGAGAAACCCCTTTACCAATATCAGTTCCAGATGCACCTGCCTGGTCTCCCTCAGTAAAGCCACACTTCATTCGCAGTTACGATTACACAATGATTGCTGATACGCACCCCGCGTATTAAGATGTATTATTTCCTACGCCTAGTGGCTATCAATCTGCATGGCGTCCCTACAATTCAACACATTATTTCCTTCACTTCTATTTATTACCTACATGTCCTAACTACATAGCTTAACCATTAACCCATCATTGCCACATATAACATGTAAGTACTCTTCTCTGCTTTACACATGTTATAAATATTACACCTATATTATGGTTATTTTCCCCTACTCATAAGCATTCAATTTTATGCATGGCTCCAGTCTCTTCATCAACTATACTTTATGACCTCATACATCTCAATTTACACCTCATACATATATCTTGGTGAATCTCCCACTTTTTTGCTAGCTTGGGACATTTACAGAGGGACAGCACAAAATCAATCACTACCTATTTGGCCAGTAACACAATGTCCTAGGATAATCATGTAAAATACATTCTCAACAAAATTATCTTGTGCCAGCATGGCTGGCATGACATGACATCAGTCTCTATGATACTTAACCACCATCAATGACCTATTCTACATATTTCACATCACCATTGTCTGATTGCTGACATCTCTATGTGTTACATGTTATTTTCATAAAGCTTTAGGGATACTAAATCCTTCTGTAGAACAGCTCATTTCAATAGCACTTATTCATATTATCTATTTATATTTCTTTGTTCCTACAAGCTCACCTAACTAGCAATTATTTTCACCCACGCCTGTTCCATCATGTAAACACTTTCAAGTTGGTAAACTGGCGTGTGCTGCGATTATACAAATATTTATTAAATTAAACATTTTAAACTTAATCAGTTAAAACTTACAGTTTTGTCACAACATTAGTTGACACAGATCAACTCAGGGAATTGTTCCCACACCTGACAACAACAGAACAGCACTGAACTGAAGGCCATGCTGCCCGCATCTCTCATCAGCACAAAGGACTGCTAAAACAAAACTGGCTTCCGATTCCTTTGTTAAGCCGAGTTCCGGTTGTGGCCAGGACAAATACGGCTTTGATAGACCAAACTAAGGTGCATCGGAATGTTGTAGACACCAAGGTGCATCGGTTTGGCGCTATCACACACACACACACACACACACACACACACACACACACACACACACACACACACACACACACACACACACACACACACTATATATATATATATATATATATATATATATATATATCCGCCATTTTGCTTTAGTTATTGTTTTAACTTCTTGTATAAGTACCATCATCTCACCTGCCATGTCAAATGTGTAGGCGTTCATATCTCTCCTTACATCTGGATCAAGTCTATCCATGCTGGTCGTCCGTGGCACCATCTCAGATCCTCCGGCATGAGTTTTGTCGGTCTGTCTCTGCCTTTCCTGCTGCTAATTTAGCCAGCTGTCCTCGTTTCTCGCTATATTACCAAAGCACATATCTTTCCTATAGTTGCTTTAGTTAGTTGGTGGGTTGGTTGGATGGTGTGTGGGTGGGTGGATTGGTGGGTTGCTGGGTGGATTGGTTGGTTGGTTATTTAGCTAGTTGGTTATCTCTTGAGGTATAATCCTAGCACTCCGGACAAATCCATAGGTGCGCAGTAAAACAAGTTTGTTAGCGAGAAATCACAAGTTTTTCACCAAAACATCAAAGAAATGTCGCCGCTTTCCATGATTTAAGTTGCTTTTGGACCTATCAAAAACATATTCCTTGGGTGGGGGTAAATATAAGACGGCAGGAAAAATTTCATAACGATGCAAAAGACAGTTTTAAAAATAATTGATCGTGAATTAAGGCATTCATTTCTGGACAGTCTATAGTTTCATTAGCCTGTAACAGGGAATCATTGGTAGTTATTTAGGGTATTCGCAACATTCGCCTCAGAAACCACATTTCCGTTTACCCACAAGCACATCAAAATTAGTTCTTTCACATTTCAAGATTCAATACCAGATACCAGAATAGGTTCAATGTAATATTTCAGTACTGTCTGCCATTCTGTGAAAGTGACTAATTGCTTAAGATATCTTTGACGTCCAAAATGCAGCGTTTGCTTGACTTACTCTGCAGCTAATGGCTGTCACGCACGTTCCATCTGATGTTATGATGGCCTTATACAGGTAATTAATCCCAACATGCTTTATAAGTAGTACAGCCATCAAAACCAAACAGGTAAATCGTGTTCAATATCTTGGCTACACGGTGACATGTAACGAAAGGTCTGACACAGAGATAACACTGCACCATATTGAAAAATTCTTTTGCAAGAAGCTGCGCCATTAAAAAAAAACAAAACAACAACAACAAAAAACAGTCGTATTGAAAACAGTGTATTCCCTAAGTGAATTTTAACACAGAATTGTAAGCAACTCGCAAAGTATGATGAGAAAGGTGAAGACAGGCATGCTTCGGGCAGAGTGGCAGGCTTCAATTCAACCATCAAAAGTAGAGAGCATCTGTTGGATTTTTTCCCTAGGACAAGCTGGTGTGGTTGGAAACGTGCAGGTGGACAGATTGGTTGGGTCTGCACTGCTAGGTGTGGGGTATTTCCAACTGGTGTGGTTGGAAACGTGCAGGTAGACAGATTGGTTGGGTCTGTACTGCTAGGTGGGGTATTGGTTCATGATAAGGCAGATGTGGTCGGGGGACTTTGGAATCGTGTGTATAATGGGGAAAAACGGGCAGATCATCACTACCTGGAGACAATGGTGCTGCTGTGAGTGACCACGGGAGCTGGCCGACACTGTGGACTCCGGGAAAAGGAGTATGTATTTTGGCCATACAGGAATCCATCGTGATTTGATAATACTAGATGCCTTCGTGTTTTGATCTGTCAATAATCCATAATGTTTTGATAATACAAGAAGAACTCGTATTTTAATCACACACACAAAAAAAGCCTTCCTGTTGTGACCATACAAGAATGACTCGTGTTGTGACCATACAAGAAGCCCTCTCGTGTTGTGATCATACAAGAATGACTCGTGTTGTGATCATACAAGAATGACTCGTGTTGTGATCATACAAGAATGACTCGTGTTGTGATCATACAAGAATGACACGTTTTGTGACCATACAAGAATGACGCGTGTTGTGATCATACAAGAATGACTCGTGTTGTGATCATACAAGAATGACTCGTGTTGTGATCATACAAGAATGACTCGTGTTGTGACCATACAAGAATGACACGTTTTGTGACCATACAAGAATGACTCGTGTTGTGATCATACAAGAATGACTCGTGTTGTGATAATACAAGAATGACTCGTGTTGTGATCATACAAGAATGACTCGTGTTGTGATCATACAAGAATGACTCGTGTTGTGATCATACAAGAATGACTCGTGTTGTGACCATACAAGAATGACACGTTTTGTGACCATACAAGAATGACTCGTGTTGTGACCATACAAGAATGACTTGTGTTGTGATCATACAAGAATGACTCGTGTTGTGACCATACAAGAATGACTCGTGTTGTGACCATACAAGAATGACTCGTGCTGTGACCATACAAGAATGACACGTTTTGTGACCATACAAGAATGACACGTTTTGTGACCATACAAGAATGACTCGTGTTGTGACCATACAAGAATGACTTGTGTTGTGATCATACAAGAATGACTCGTGTTGTGACCATACAAGAATGACTCGTGTTGTGACCATACAAGAATGACTCGTGCTGTGACCATACAAGAATGACACGTTTTGTGACCATACAAGAATGACGCGTGTTGTGATCATACAAGAATGACTCGTGTTGTGACCATACAAGAAGCCCTCTCGTGTTGTGACCATACAAGAAGCCCTCTCATGTTGTGATCATACAAGAATGACTCGTGTTGTAATCATACAAGGATGCTCATGTTGTGACCATACAAGAAGCCCTCTCGTAATGTGACCATACAAGAAGCCCTCTCGTATTGTGACCATACAAGAAGCCCTCTCGTCTTGTGACTATACAAGAAGCCCTCTCGACTTGTGACCATACAAGAAGCCCTCTCATGTTGTGATCATACAAGAATGACTCGTGTTGTAATCATACAAGGATGCTCATGTTGTGACCATACAAGAAGCCCTCTCGTATTGTGACCAGACTAGAAGCCCTCTCGTCTTGCGACTAGACTTAAAGCCCTCATATTGTGACCATACTAGAAGCCCTCGTAATGTGACCATTCTATAAGTCTTCCCCGCTCGCCGAGTTTTTGATTAGACAAGAAGCCACACATGAAATATACGCCTGGTTATTTATTTAGCCTAGCCGGGTAAAGAAGTCAGTAAACTCTGCCAGACATTGACTCCGTGTGGTCTGCCTACCTAGACTCCGTGGGCAGGAGACTTCTGGGTAGTGTTATCATTTCCGCTCGCCATCGTTTCTCATGTCGCTGGATAAAATGAATGATAGTTTGTAACGGCACTGGCAATCTCACCGCCAATAACAAATTGCCACAGGTACGATCAGTGAAGAGCTACAGAAACTGACACTCTCCTTCCCACGATCCTACCCACTTCCTATCCTCACCATTTCTAGTTTTCATGAAATGACGATAAGAGCTCAGCATAACTGAATTAATTAGAACGCGCGTTTTTAAACATCCGGCGTGCTGATGCCGAGATAAGCGGTTCAGGCCCTACACCAGACAGTTGGACTAAAATGTTGACTTCTCGTCCTTGACTTAGGGACATAAATTATAAATACCTCTGACGTCGGAGTGGGTTCTTCTGGTGGCGAGGGACACTGGTAATCGGGAAAGCTTAATCTACAGGCAAAATTCAGTCCAGTGCTACTAGTAGTAGTGTGTATGGGCTACGCCTGAGTTCATAGCGAGTGAGCAAAAATGACGTTCATGAACAAATTCACAAGTATTGTTTGACACTCATAGACCTAGAAGGAAGCAGAGATTAGATCTCACACTAAAATATATGTCCATTGCAGGACTCTGCGATCAAACTCAGGTTTGTTTTCTAGGCTGTTAACCTAGTGTTTATCAGAAATGAAAAAGGTCATGTTGTTCTCTCTCTCTCTCTCTCTCTCTCTCTCTCTCTCTCTCTCTCTCTCTCTCTCTCTCTCTCTCTCTCTTTCTCTCTCTCTCCATGCATGCATCCATTCATCCATCCATCCATCCATCCATCCCCCTTTCTCTCTCTCTCTCTCTCTCTCTCTCTCTCTCTCTCTCTCTCTCTCTCTCACGAACGAACTGACTTTATTTTCAAAGGGCTCGCAGGCCCGTCTTATATTCGGACCTTTAAATCATGCATCTTTCGTACAATGTTTTGTCCCCCTATGTGAATAACATGAACGAAAGATGAGTATTTGGAAGGTAAAAATGTAAGACGGGCCTGCGTGCTCAATTTGTTACCATTTGAAAATAATGTTCGTTCGCTCGTGCTCTCTCTCTTCCCACCGCCTCCCGATAATGGAGTAATGAATCTGGTGCCTAGCCCTCCCGACAAGGGCTAAAAACCCGCAGGGTCCGTGTACATCTGCTTAAAATCCCTCAACAGTTAGACACGGAAAAGAGCTGACCGAATAAGTCGCTGCCCATCCCGAATATCAAGAAAATAAAATGTATCTACACAAGTCGCTGTGCCATATAATTATGCCTCAGGACTACAGTAAAGTAAGCAAAAGATCATTTTCCACATCTTGATGCATATTGGGTACATGGTGCTTGTGCCATTGTGTCCTAGCCCGGTCGATGCTCGGTGGGTTATGCGGTCTGTATGATGCTGACTGCCTTTATGTGTCTGGACATGTTCGTCCCCGGGGTGGGTACAGTCATGTGGCTTTTCTTGTCCCTTGATGAGAAATAGAATACCCAAGCGGGGGAGGGCTGAAAGAAATAGAATGGCCAAACTGATAGAAATCTGCCATTGATGTAAATTACGCTGCATGGAGTACATTTGAGTTGAAATAAAATTATTCTGCTGCAGAATGTGCTTTTCGCTTTCAGCATCTATTTCTCATTTTCACTCTTTCACAGACTTTTTCGCTGTTTACCGTTCTGTCCGTCTGTCTGTCTGTCTGTCTGCCTGCCTGCCTGCCTGTCTCTCTGTCTCTCTGCCTGCCTGTCTGTCTGTCTCTCTGCCTTCCTGCCTGTGTGTCCGTCCATCCATCCGTCCGTCTCCCCCCCCCCCATTTTTTTTCACCCACCCGCCCGTCCATGAACACCAGTAAGTCGCTATATGGAACCTGATAATGGTGGCTGATCGTTTCTCAGAGTGTCATTCGGAGGCAGAAACATTCAGTTTTATGATTAACTAACGGAGCAGACAGCTACACATGGCATGCACAGAGCAGATTAGAATGACAACCCTGCTCACGATGGATGTCTGTAGAACTGATTGTGGACGAAGAAATTAGAAGCATGTCTCTAACAGACAAATATTGTGAAAACGTAAATACACGATATGGCAACATGAAGCAAATGGTGGAAAGTCTAAACAGAGCAATAATACAGGCGGCTTCTGAGTCTATTCCAAGAGGAGCAAGGAAAAATTACAAACCATACTGGACTGAAGAACTACAATTTTTGGAGGACAAAGTTGAAGATGCTAGGAAGACCGCAGAGAGAGAACAAACAACTGAAGCGAACATCTCTCTCAAAGCCATCTCAGCAAAATATAAAAGAACAGTAAATCAAACAACAAGAGATTGTTGGAGGAAAAAAACAGAAAAACCTGAATTTTGACAGGGATGGAAACAAACTATGGAAACTAGTGAAAGCCATGAACAATGAAGGACCTAGAAACAAACAAATAACAATTAAACAAGGAAATGCCTTGCTTACAGGAAAAAAGGCTGCAAATGCACTAATGGAACACTATGCCAGTGCAAACCACATTGATATTACAGCCGAACAGAAGAAAGCAATCAAAGATAAACAGATACATCATACATATACAGAGACAGCAGCAGAATATATGATGGCAAATCTAACAATGGAAGAAATGGAACAGGCAATGAATACCCTAAAAAAGAAGACATCACCAGGAAAGGATGGAATCACAAATGAAATGCTAATAGGACTAGGCACTAAGGCAAAAAAGAATGCAGTCCTAAATTACAGCTGGAAGAGAGGAATAGTCCCACAGGCATGGAAGGAAGCTATACTAATACCAGTCCCAAAGAAAGGAAAAGACCTGGAAGAACCAAATGGCTATCGACCTATCAGTCTACTTAGCTGTGTAGGAAAATTAATGGAACGTATTATCAATGGCAGGCTAACATGGCATCTGGAAGAAAACCAACTCTTAACACCTCACCAAGCAGGATTCAGAAAGTACAGATCTACTGAAGATCAAATAACCTATATAGCTCAGGAAATAGAGGATGCCTTCCAAGAGAAAAAGCACACACTAGCAGTCTGGATAGATTTAGAAAAAGCATTTGATAAAGTATGGAAGGAAGGACTGAAAGTAAAACTGCAAAAAATGCATGTTTGCGGGAAAATGTACAAATGGATCAGCCACTACCTTGAGAACAGAACTGCCAGGACAAAAGTACAAGGACAAACCAGCAAAATGATGCTGTTGGAGCAAGGTGTCCCCCAAGGAGGAGTTCTTTCACCAACATTATTCCTAGCATATATAAATGACATCACGGAAAATTTTCCAGCCAGAGTACACACATCATCCTTTGCAGATGACCTAGCCATATGGACATCTGAAGAATATATTAGTACAGCTAACAGCAGAATACAGCAAGCCCTATTAGCGCTAGAGGACTGGTCAAAATCATGGCTAGTGAAGATAAGTGAGGAGAAAACAACATGCACAGTGTTCTCCCTCTCAACTAAAACTCAGCAACCTAAGCTGGTATTGAATGGAAAAATATTGCGCCATGAAGAAAATCCAAACTATCTAGGAGTCACCTTTGATCGTCGCCTGACATGGAAGACACAGGTTGAGAAAAATCGAACAAGAGCAAGGCAAAGAATGGCAATCATGAAAAAGCTTGCTGGTACAACAGTGGGGAGCAGATGAGAAAGTTCTCAAGAAGTTATATACTGGACGGGTGAGGCCAGTACTGGAATATGGCATTGCAGCTTGGGCAACAGCAGCTAAGTCAAACTTTAACAAAATAAGTAGAGTCCAAAATCAAGGAATGCGAATCATAACTGGAAGCCTGAAGACAACGCCTATTAATGAATTAGAAAAGATCACTTGTTTACAACCAATGCAGGATAGAAGAGATAGCAGAGCCCAGCAACAAGCAGAAAAATTTAGAAGATTGACAGACCACCCTATGTACAACAGATTTAATGGTTTTGGAAAGGGAAGACTGAAGCGTAGCAACTTTGTAGAAACTGCAAAACGAAGGATTAGGGCAGATCCTATTCTTAACATATCAACAGTCAAGCCCATACACAATGCACACAAGTTCCCAGCTTGGAGACAGCAGCAACTGCCTGAGATGATAGAAAACATTCCTGGTATTGAGAAAAAGAACACTCAGCATGAAACCGAAAGAAGAGAAATAACCCTAAACTACATAAAAGAACATTACCCAAGCAGGAATTGGACCCATGCATATACAGATGGATCAGCCAAAAATTCAATAGAGAATGGAGGAGGAGGAATTCTCCTAAATTTAAAAAATGGAGTGAAAAAAACACATTCAATGGCAACTGGAAAATTTTCAAGTAACTTCAAAGCGGAGGTAGAGGCTCTGAAAACTGCAGCAGAAATGCTCCTGATGGAGGAAAATAAAGAGAAGCAAATAGCTATCTTCACAGATGCAAAGTCAGCTGTCTCAATACTGAAGAGCAATAACAGCACAGAACTAACTGACCTAAGAGCAGCACTCCATGGTCTATGCCAGAAATCCAAAAAAGTTGTAATACAGTGGATCCCATCACATTGCAGTATACCTGGAAACGAAGAGGCTGACAGACTGGCAAAAGAGGGCGGACGACTACCACAGCCTGACATAGACATAACCTATAATGAGGCAAAGAGGTTGATAAAAAGCACTTATAGAACCAAATGGGAATCAGAGCATCCAGGCCATCAGAAGGATGATGCATATTACAAACTCGACCGAAGAGAACAAGTAGCAATCTTCAGACTCCGCACAGGACATAACAGGCTGAAATACCACTTGTTCAATAAACTAAAGATAGGAGATACCGATGAATGTAATTGTAGAACTGGAAAAATGACAGCAAAACATTTGCTGCAGGATTGCCCAACGTATGCAGAACAGAGAAAGATATTTTGGCCCACACCTGCTTCATTTGAGGACAAGCTCTATGGAGATATCAACAAGCTAAAGTTGACCGCAGATTACTTTAACTATATACAGGTTGACATTTAAAGGTGCATGAAGACCCAGAGGCATGAAATGGAATATTGCTTGGATAGCAAATCCATTACGTGGAAAGTCCAAATCAAAAGCCCATTGTGTGGGCTTCATAAAAGGTGGAAAAGTGTCCTAGTGGCACGAAATGGAATATTGCTTGGATAGCAAATCCATTACGTGGAAAGTCCGAATCAAAAGCCCACTGTGTGGGCTTCATAAAAGGTGGAAAAGTGTCCTAGTGGCACGAAATGGAATATTGCTTGGATAGCAAATCCATTACAGTGGAAAGTCCGAATCGAAAGCTCACTGTGTGGATGTCATCTGCAGACTGCATACTTCTGGTTTCCGGAAGAACAGCCTATGGTGAACGGAAGGCCCAATATACGGAAGTGAGGCTAAGCAGCCATGTGCAGGACGTGACGATTCCTTGGGTGAGCCCAGTACCAGAGCGCTATGTATCGGCTCTGCAAGTATGGAAGCCTCCTTGGATGGCGGGGAATGCCCATGGTCTGCCCCTGCCTTCCCTTGAGGGCTGACCAGGATCTTTGGCTGTTCTATATGGACCAGCTGGGATGGGGATAACACCACAACAGTGAGAGTCAAACGTCCTAAGAAACCCCCGGGAAGGTTAACCCGGTCAACAAATGCCCGCAGAAGTCGGATGTGTCGGCCTAACGGCGCAAGAACGCAGCTCTGCTGTAAACAGGCACAACGCAATCACATCCGAAAAAAAACTCTGGATGAACGAAGAAGAAGAAGAAGCATGTCTTCTCCTTGAAACATCGTTCTCGGCACACGAATGATGGAGAAGACATACCAAGTATCCTTACTCAAGGAATCCTGAAATTTGTATTTTAATGAAACCAGGGAATCTTTGCTTACTTTCAGCCAAAATATAAAATACAATAACAAAATAAAAAAAAATGCTGTAGTCTCACGTAGCAGACACAGGTATATGCACACTTTTAGTGGGAAAGAAATTTATTTTAGCGGAATCTGTTGGCCTTGATTCTTTCTCCCCTTTATTTGGTATTCAACGTAGACGCCTGAGGCAGTTGTATCTTGTATTCTACGTTTTGAGAATTATGATATATGGTGTTCTTTCTTCTCTTCTACTTATTTTACCTGAACGCCTTAGTTGGTTGCATCGTTTCTTCTTGGCATTCACCCCCAGATGCCATAGTTCTAACTTCTCTTTCGCGTATTGAACTCCGGCGTCTGAGTTGTTTCAAGCACTATGCAAAAACGACATGCACTAAAAAAAGGACAGTTAAGCCAAAGAGACCACGGCAAGGCCACTTGAACTCCATGAGCCCTGCAAGTGTAGTAAA
Source organism: Cepaea nemoralis (assembly GCA_014155875.1). NCBI lineage: Eukaryota > Metazoa > Mollusca > Gastropoda > Stylommatophora > Helicidae > Cepaea > Cepaea nemoralis. Next base: position 17,073 of record JACEFZ010017308.1, on the reverse strand, counting down.
GGCACACCTGAAGAAATGAACTGGGCGGGCTGGTCCCGGAGGACACACAGTACACAGGTGTCAGTATTTGATGACGGTTCTGGTTACCGAGTTTTGATAACTTGATACGGACGCAACCTGGGAAGTTGGAATGACACGTTTTAGGTTAGTAGGTCACAGAATGCTGTAAGTCTACACATGTGCTACTGAATGCGCAGATTCCTAGGATACTGATAATCTGCATATCGCGATTACCCTCATGTGGGTTATAATTTATGATTTTAGGGCGCAGATTACTTACAACGTAACCTTTCCCGCGTATCTGCTGTGAACGAATCCGGTATATTATAAATGTTGTGATGTGATGGTAGGAGATAGCGTCCGTTATGGGGAAATTATGTCCGTTACGGCAGCGGTGTCATGGACAATTAGCGGACAAGTGAGGTGTTATATGGATGTGATGAGAAAACGTGGGCGGATAGAAAGAGCAATGAAGATTTCTTCAAAAATGATGAAAATTCCGCCGCGAAGCATGCACGACAGGAAACTCCGATCGTCAGAAGTGCGTCCCCCCCCCCCCCCTCCCCATTCCCCGAATGTTTCAGCCCTTTATTTTTATGACACATTCTGAGTGAGGGCCGACCCGGGTCATTACTACGGATGTCTTTCTCCTGCTGTACATTCTGTTACGAAACGTTTGATTCCGGTTTTATTTACTTGTCCCAGTTACTTACTCGCATCAGAAGAAAACAGTCCACACTCTTCGGGTATATCATGAGAAGGGAAAAGCTGAAGTATGTCACCACAACGGGAAAATTGAAGGGCAAGTGAAACAGGAAGACCAAGAGAGAAGATGCTGAACAGTGTGACATCATGACATGGAGGAACGTCCGTATCAGAAAAGATTGGCAGCAGACAAGACAGAGAGCTGATCAACTACAGCGTTCGGCATACAGGCTGTATGTAGCTGATCAAAAATGTTCACTAGAACATCTTTAATCAACTACAGCATGAATACTGAACATTGTAGGTGATTCACTAGAACATCTGTGGTGAAATCAGCCTGTGCAGAGATGATTTTATTTTATTTTGTTGTTGTTGCATATCCCTTACAGGACGTTGCAGTCAACATCAGTATTTTTCAGCTGTTGTTGATGTATTCGGCAAGATTACGCTCAGTAGTTTGCCATTGCTTTCTGAGCGACCGGTTCACATACCCCATAAGTTACCAACGCGGCGAGAACTGCTACCAGTTCTCTCGTAGGTTATGTTATTCACGAGAATATACGGGTTTACGGAGAAAGACGTTAACGCCTAGGCAAGGGAGACCGGTGATTTTTTAATGATATTATTAGTCACAGAAAAACATACTTGATGAACTCGTTTGTGGTGTGAAAATGTCCGTAGCCCTATCAAACATGTATTATATATATAGGGTACATGTGCCGGTACCCCTGGTGCAGGGGTTACACGACTGTTTCCGTAATCCCGTATACTCTCGTGAGTAACGTGGCTTTGCGCGAGAATCGGTAGCGGTTCTCTCCGCGTCGGTAACTTAAAGGGTATGTAAACCGGTCGCTCAGAAAACAATAGCAAACTACTGAACGTAATCTTGTCAAGAATCAACAATCAGCGGAAAGATGCTGATGTTGACAGCGACGTCCTGTAAAGGATATGCGAACCAAAAAATAGGGAACATTTTAGTATGACCAGCATGTGTTCCCACTGAGGAGCGGCTGGCCGAGTGGCTACAACGCCGGACTCTCCTTCGGGAGACCCGGGTTCGATCCCTCGGTAAGGTGTGGGATTTTTTTCTGTCGGGGGCAAAAAGAAAATCCTAACCTGCACAGTTCGCGGCGACTGCACTAGCCAGGCGGCCTCAATTCCTCAGGCTCAAAGACCCCCATGCCATACACCGCAAGGTTCTATGTTGGCAGTCAATTACAGTCAATGACAGTAAATGAAAATGTTCCCACTACCGCGCACAGACTTGCTATATAAGCGTTTACATACAGAATGCATTTATAACCCATTTAGCAAGGGTCAGCATGGCTGAATGGGTAAGAGCGCGCATCCCTAAATATCCGATATACTGGTGTCGAGGTAGCGGGTGTAACCCCTACACCTGTCAGTTAGACTAACATGTTGACTTGGGGACGTAAATTACAAGTACCTCAGAAGTCGGAGTGGGTTCGCCTGATGGCGAGGAACACTAATAATATGGCAAAATAATCAGCACGCAAAAATTAGTCCAGCGTACTAGCACTAGTAGCACGAGTATGGACTACGCTTGAGTTCAAAGCCAGTGAAACGCAGACAACAAGCCATTTAGTGAGACTTGGAAATCCTCGTGTACGCAAGCGAGTTTTGGGGGTTACATTTTGCTAGGTGTCTGGCAGAGCGGTTAGGACTGCGGTCTTTTGTTTGGGAGACCCGGATTCGAATCCTCGATTTTTTTTTTTCTGTTCGGGTCTAAAAGAAAATCCTAACCTGCACACCTTGCGGCGACTGCGCTAATTTCTCGGGCTCAAACCTATTCCCCCCCCCCCCAACCCCCCCGGTCCTACACCGCATCTTATTATAAGCAGTAAGGACAAGTTTGACAGTCGACAATTTGCCGTAAGACCTGTGATCAGTGTTGGTCACAGCGTATGATCAGAGCTAAAGATAAGCAGTAAAACAGTGATTCTCAACCTTTTGTGGCCCGTGCCCCCCTTCACCATATTTTCAGAACGTCATTCCACCTCCCCCCCCCCTCTTCCAGTCAAAAATTTGGCCCGCGCCCCCCTTCGCCATATTTTCAGAATGTTATTTCCCCCCCCCCCCCCCCCCCCCGCCTTTCATATTTCCTACCTAAAAATACCCCCCACCCCTACACAGTATACGTAAAAATGGAAGGTAAATATGTTAAAACATGTCTAGACATCCACATAGAACGTGATTTGTACGTCTACTTACTTTATAAATTGAATCTTAGAAGGATGAGACGTACATAACTGTAAAGTATGAAAGGAAAAGCAATATCAAGTAATCGGTTCGTGTATTAACGCGATCTTGAAATGATCTTCATTCCCCCCTGGAAACCCTAAAATCCCCCCCCCCCCCGGGGGGGGGGGGGGGGGAGGGGGGGGGGGAGAAATTCCTCACCGGTTGAGAACCACTGCAGTAGAAGATTCATTTGCAGCCGACCTTTAATGTGGTGATGGCACTTGGAATATTAGGTTATTATTATTTTATATTAGCTGTATATTAGTTTTAAAAAAAAACTTGTTTAAATTGTTCTTTTTATACAGGTCGTAACAATCAGCTCCAGCATTTATTGGCTGTTTGTGTTTGTTTTCTCTTCTAGGCAATGTTACGTTCAGTAGTTTGCCATTGCTTTCCGAACGGCTCACACGGCTGTGAAAATAAACACCAACCAAGCGATCTGCTTCAAAATCGCCTGTGCCCGACTTGGAACCCTGTATGTCGGTACTGTGAAACTCCTCACAGTTGTATCATAGCTAGGCGGCAGCACCGGGGCGGCAGTACTGGGGCGACAATACCAGGGCGGCAATACTGGGGTGATAGTACTACGGCGGCGATACTGGTGCTAAGAGTTTGGACTGTCGACATAAACTGTGAAACTAGACTTGTGATAAGAAACTGGACTGTCGACATAAACTGTGAAACTAGACTTGTGATAAGAAATTGGACTGTCGACATACACTGTGAAACTAGACTTGTGATAAGAAATTGAACGGTCAACAGCATAATCTGTGAAACTAGACTTGTGATAAGAAATTGGACTGTCGACATACACTGTGAAACTAGACTTGTGATAAGAAATTGAACGGTCAACAGCATAATCTGTGAAACTAGACTTGTGATAAGAAATTGGACTGTCGATATACACTGTGAAACTAGACTTGTGCTAAAAGACTGGATTGTCAACAAATGAGTAAGTGAATTGTCACGCGACGAGTTATGTTATACCTTGAGATGATGTTAAACTTACTGGAAGACTAGACACTAGACTTAAGACGAATAATAAAAGAATAGACAATGGGCGCTAGACTTGAAATAGTTGCCTCGAAAACATCCCCACGTCTATTGAAACCTCATTGCTTCAAACATCACCTGTTTTGTAGATGATAACAGCAAACTGTTATATTGTTTATTTCCCTCTATATTCTTCAAAGACATTGTTTGCGTGTATGCAAAACCCAGTCGTAATGCAACAAACGCTCGCGGATCAAGGGGAATTCTCCAGGTTGGTTTATTGCGCGGTTAGGAAAGTAGGTTACCTTGAGGGACGAAGTCATTCGGTGCATTCCGTATTCAGTGTATACACAAAACACCCAGATCCGGGCAAAACCAGTCCTCGATGTTTATATTTAGTTGAGCCGTGTTGCTTGATGGCGTAAACAGCACGTTTGGTTCCATGTCCGCTACACACGTGCATGGCGCTACACATCTTATCTGTAGCGCGGTCACGTGACGACACAGCTGACGTGCTGAAGATTTAAAAAAAACAACAACACATTCCCGCCTCCCCTTTCGGCAGTGAAGCCCGACTCTGATAATGAAAAAGGACAAAGTTTGGGCAGGCATGTTATTATATTATCATTGGCTGAGGGCAAAGCAAATCGAGGGAAGATAAAAACAGCTGGGAGAAAAATGAAAAAAAGAATATGTCTACCGCTAACGTCTAGGTCGCGTCACTGAACTGTATATCTTTAGTGTTTGATTGCTGGGCCGAGCCCATTGGTTACGCAATTTGAAATCGATTTCATCTGGGGCGATGTAATAACTGAAGCAAGAAAAGCTGTTTGTTGAAAGCTTAAGTTCCTTTGTACAAATGGGGCTGCTGGATAGCCAGTGATGTAATGATGAAGGAATGGGAGGCAATGGATATGTGGATTTTGAATATGTGTATTTGAGAATATCGTGGACAAGGGAGAAAACAACGGTATTACTATTAGGGACGTTCATTTGAAACCCGTTCCAATTGGTTTATTACAAAAGCATGAAAGAAACATTAACAAGTGTGGTAGAATTAAACAAAGCATTCATTTTGAATGAATTATGCACCATCGGTTGGTCAGAAGAAGTCGCCGTAGGCATTCAGGCAAGCATCCCATTGCTTAGGTAGGCGGCGAATGCCGTCCGCAAAAAAGGATTGTGGTTGCTCACTGAACCAAGTGTTTACCGCGTTCATTACGTCTGCAATTACGTGAAATGGTTGCCCCTTGAGATAGATAGCTTTTTTTTTTAGAGGTCTGAACAAATGAAAATCACATGGTGACAAATCAGGACTATAGGCTGGATGTTGCAGAATTTCCCACTTCTTCCTTGCTAATGCTTCCTGCACAATCTTTGCGACATCCGGACGAGCATAATCGTGCAACAAAATCACACTGCGAGAAAGCATGCCGTGTCGTTTATTCTTGATGACGTTTTGCAGCTTGTCTAGTGTTTGCAAGTAGTGGGTAGAGTTGATGTTGACACCAGGTTCTTTAAAGTCGGCAAACAATAGCCCTTCATGGTCAAAAAATGCGCTTAGCATAACCTTACCAGCGGAAACCTGTAACTTGAATTTTTTGGCTTTTGGTCATCCAGCATGCTTTCGTTGCATGCTCTCTCTTTTGCTGCTCGGCTCAAAGTGGTGACACCATGATTCATCGCCTGCCACTATGCGGAAGAGAAATGCATCACCCTCCACTCTGTAACGCAGCAAGTGGTTCAAACACCATCCCATGCGTTCCTCTTTTTGGTGGTCGGTCAACATCCGTGGTACCCACTGTGAACACACCTTCCGATATTGCAGTTTCTTACGAACGACCTTTTGAATTGTCCCAGTTGACACATCAAATTCTTTCGCTAGCGAACGTATGCTTCGACAACGGTTCATCTGTACTGCTGCATCAATTTTGGCGATGGTTTTTTTTCTGTTGCAACAATATGCGCTTGACCCGGCCGTCGAAGATCTGTCATGAACTGACGTCCTTTCCGAAACATTCGTGCCCAGTTTGTCACTGTTGTCTTCGACACACATTTGTTACCATACGCTGCCTGCATTCTTCGATGAATGTCCACTGGTCGACATCCTTCAAATGAAAGAAACTGAATCACCGCTCTTTGAGCTTCTTTGGACGGATTTGGATCAACCCGGTAATTTTCTCAACGGTCAGAAACAGAACCTATGCATCATGGGGCGATAAGCACGTGTTCTTTTATTCATTGGTCAGTACTTATCACATGATTATGACATGATCATGTTCAGCGTACGCGGTTACGCGTTGTGCGGCACGAACGGATTTCAAATGAACGCCCCTTATATATGGATCAGAAACATGATTGTAACGTGACTCGTGATTGTAACGGACTCACAAAGTGCGATGAGAATGGCATGCATCTGTTGGATTTCCCCCTCCCCAGGACATGCTGGTGTGGTGGGAAACGAACATGATCAGACAGACGTGGTGGGGCCCTTGGAGATTGTGTGTATAGTGCAGAAGAACAGATGGATCATCACGGCAAGATTGTGCTGCAGGAGTGACCAGAGTGGCCGACACCCAGGACTCCGAGGAAAGACCAGACGGACATATAAGCAGACTGCTATGGGTATCATTATTATTGAGACTCTTCGCCGGCTGTTGAAGATGAGGACGGAGCACGTATGGGAATGTCTCGAGTGCTGTGAGATCGGTTCTTGACACAATTCAACTCAACTCAGAAACATGGAGAACGGTTAAAAGAATTACTAATGAACTACAAACATTCATTTATCGGTGGCTGCGCAGAATTAGTGGGACAGAAAGGGCATGACAGAATAACTCATGTAGAGCTCACGGAGAGAACTAAGTTAATTGCAGCGAAATATGAAGTGAGGAACAAGACTGGTGACAACTATCCAGCACAGAAAGAGTTAAGGCAACAACTGTCTAGGATATAAAGAGTTAAAGCAAAAATTGCCGGCTTACAAAGACCGTGAAACAACTCCCCATATCTACAAAATAAGTCAGCATCTCTGAAACGATTTTACGTTGAGAGTGAGTTAATATCCATGGAAATGCAATCATTGCAGTTACATTAAATAAAGAAATCAGATTAGGCCGGTTATCTTTCCCAGTTCTGGGGAAACGTCATTTCGTGGCTGTTTTATTATCCTTCTAATGGGAGAGGAGCGCAGTTGTGCAGCAGACACTACTGTAGGAATGCCAGGTTCTGTGGATGTTTACAGTGCCAGGTCGGGCCGTGTGGTTACGTTGTTAGTTATCTGTACTGTTTCTCTGTCATTTCGTATCTTGCGACGAAATTGGTGTCTGTTGTGATTCTCCCTTCTTTCCTTTCTGTCTGTGTAAACTGTTGTCCAGGGATGGGTGCGTTTTATATGCTTGGGCTGTTTGTGTGTTTGTCAATCTCAGTAGTAATAGTTGCACATCTTGTTGTTGTTATAGTATAAGTAGTAGTAATAGTAGTAGTAGTAGTAGTAGTAGTAGTAGTAGTAGTAGTAGTAGTAGTAGTAGTAGCAGCAGCAGTAGTAGTTTCTGTTGATGTTGTATTCATAATTGTAGTAGTAGTACTAATTGTTGTTGTGTCGTTTAAGTAGTAGTAGTAGTAGTAGTAGTAGTAGTAGTAGTAGTAGTAGTAGTAGTAGTAATAGTAGTAGTATTAGTCTCTGCGCTCTTCTGTGTCCAATGGAAGGCAACATGAACCCACGTGACACCCTTCTTCTGTAGGTCGAGAGCGCATTAGGTGCAGTAGATATATCACGTTGCCTTGTGGGACGCCAGTTTGAGCTGTATCTTCTTCTATGAATAGACTCTACCACTCCTTCAGTTCAGATTGTCTCGTCTTGGCTCCTACCTGCGTCCTAGGTTTACCCCTGATATAGTTCAGGGCATTTCAAATTGCTGGAATGGGTTACAGTACAGTGCTTCTCAACCTGTTGAAGTTTGATCTGGTTCTGAAATTGTGGGAGTTAGTTAGTTAGTTAGTTAGTTAGTCGACAGATCATCCTCGTTGCACATCGGACCATTCAGTCCATAAGTGCTCGGATCCCCTCCTCAGCAAATCCCGCAGCGTGTAGCGGCTAACGACGCCAGTTCTGTGTTGGTTTATCAATCTTCTTTGGCTTCCTGCGTAGTGTTCTTGTTTGGCCACCCCTCTTTTAATTTGCTGCTCTCGCAGTCTGGCCATTGTTGTAGATTCACAGTCATCACTTGGTTCTTGCAAAAGTCTCACTTCTCGTAGAGCATTCAGAATGTCAGCCTGGTCCATGGCGCGTCCGCCCTCAACAGTAGCCTCACCTGCGAGCTTGTCAGCCCGCTCATTTCCTTGTACTCCCGCATGCCGTGGCACGAAGATGAAACTAATCTTTGCCAGCCGAGACCGCTTCAGAGGCAGCAACCATTCTCTTCGGATCGACCCCTCCTCTATCCTCTTGATCATGTTCATTGAGTCGCTAAGGAAACAAGCCCTAGTGAATGTCTGTGTCTCGAGCCATGTTATTGCTTTACTTACTGCCATGACTTCCATAGTCAGGCTACTTGTGGTTTCAGTGAAAGCACCAGAGTCCTCCTTCACAATTCTCCCTCCGGCCCGAGCTGTAAAGGCCCATGAGCTTCTCACATGTCGGACGACCGACCCATCTGTGTAGATGACCGCGTCACTGTCTAGCGAATTCTCGAAAATCAACGCTTGTACTTCAGCCTCAACAGCAGCCTGCATTTTCTATCTAGTTGGATGCAAACTGAAAAGGATGTGCAGAAGTCTGTTGGCACTTGCACCCACTCCTCGCCAGGTTCTAAGTCCTCAAGTGAACACACCTGTTGAAGAATGTCCTCGGCTTGACCCATCCACGACCGTCCTCTTTTTAACCTGCTGCCCTTCACCTTCCTAATTTCACTATGCAGTGGATGCTGTGTGTTTGCGTTAATTCTGAGGTAGGCACGTGCCCTGCAAACTTGCATTCTCTCTTCAATGGTTGGAAAATCAAGAAGGTAGCGCATCGCCCTGCATGCTGTATCTCTTGTACATCCAAGAATAATGCGCATAGCTTCATTCTGTATCCTTTCCATCCTTTCTATCTGCTTATGGCTGACAGTCAGGATTGCCATTGCATACTCCAAAACAGACATGACCAGCCCCTCGTACAGAAGACATAGATGGCGCTGCTCACAGTTTGCTGCCGCCATCACTGTCGCGAGATTGCCATGAGTTAAACAGATAAATTTACCGACGTTTGCTGGGCGTAGATTTTCTAGGCCCACAACAGTCGTACTAACAGAGTAAACACAGCTGCACAGGTTACATCAGGTCAGCCCATATACACATTTGGTGGTGAGTGAAAAGGAATGGATACACCGCGTTGGCAGTTTGTAAACATTTAGAATTACATAGCCTTGCCCGGCGCAGTAGATGGAACAGCCCTGTCTGTCACTTATACTGCCGGACATCAGACGGAAATGGCTGCTGGGATTGTCACCACTGAACAGAAGCTTGACAGTTGTCAACAGTCAGAGACAAACCGGAATTGGCAGCGAGAGACAGGAAAACAGTGCATCTGTCAATTCTTGGTTTCCGGCACATCGAGAAGTTGACGGGGTTATGTGCAACGCTTTGTTGGAAGTAGACATAAACTTGCTGGCTTGTTTTGAAAATCTTAACAATTACTGACAACTTTGACAGGACTAAAGCCAGGAAAATAGATTCTTGCAAATGGCTGATATGTCCAAATAACACCTGTGTGGGGGCGAAAAGGATAACGTCACGTGGACAACTTGGGTAGTTTGCCATATAAACTCGAGTTGGGATCAACTAGGGTGGACTTGAATAATGCTCTAGTCGGAGTGAGGGCACTGCAGCGCCTAGTGGAAATAATATCTACCGTGTGTTAATTAGTGACTTAATTTTACACGTGCCTATATGGCAGATGTAGATATGATTTATAGGACTGCAGTAGTGCCATTTAAGGTATAACTTATTATAATATATTCGTTATAATTACGTTAGGCAGTAGCCTTGTTAAACTATAGTGTGATGATTAGCACTGTTAGTGGAAACTAGCTAGAGTAGGGAAGTGATACTTGGCTCTGTTAGCTAGAATAGATTAGTGAAGTGTTGATAAGCTTTACTAGTTGAGTAATGAAGGATAATTGGGATCTTCCCGTAGGTGTCCCTGGTGGGCGGGGTTCCGCATTCTGTTTGCTGATATTTTTTCTTTGTCATAGCCTGATTCGACTCTAGGTGGGTAGCTAATCTGCTCTATGACTAAGTCTAGTTAGCTAAAGATCATTAAGCAAGGTGATAGGCTTACACTCAGCCAAAAGGATCAGTGACTAGTACTATCACCAGATGTGTTGTTTCTATCCTAGGTTCCCTACCAGATCCAAGGAAACTCAACAAGTTTTGGGAAAGACTTAAAAAACCCATTCTGAAGAACACCAGTTCAAGAGTCAATAACGTTGCATACAGAAAGCAACTAAAAGCTAAAAGGACGTTGATTCACCACACATAGTGATGATTACAGATGCACCATACAGCATCAGACAGTAGCAACTACCGGAGAACAATCTAATAGTTACCTAGTGTTATATAATCTCGTGTAATAGGACACTAGACATGCTAAGTGAGGCTAGATAGACACGAGGGAGGATCAATCACAGTAACAATTAACTTTAGTAACTGGGTAAACAATAGAGAAGACTTGTGCAGTTGTCTCAGGAACATTAGGAACGGACATTGTGTAGAGTGCAACCGGTCCCTGATTAACTCTTAATACCACCGGTGTCTATTTCGGATGTTCATGAAATTGGATTACCAGAGGTCTACAGAGGCAAAGCATTATCCGGCAAGATGGTTCCGGCAACGGGTGAGACGTACTTGTTCTGACGTAACGTGCTGTGGTCTATCTTTGCTGTGATCAGCTGACTGAGTTGATGTCTGAGAGACAGAGTCTACACACTTTATAGAACACGTCACACATTTTCTTCGCATACACGTCTCATACACGTTACACTTTTATTTTAATAAATTAATCTTTATTAATTTCTAGAAGCAAGAGTTGTTGAGTATGTTGCGTTGGGGAAGTATGAGAAGGGGGCATAGTACGACAGTGTGAGAGTGATAGGAAAAGGTGTCCATAGGCTGATGGAGTGTGTTGGACGGAAGCTGGTGGATTCTCCAGAATATTGAGGGGGAGAAAAAATAATATTATAATGTGGGTGTCGGATCTCCTCACTCCAGGGACGACACTTTAAAGGAGGACACGACAATCACCCGCATCGCTGCCAAACCCCGCTTGGCCTTTGTTATCACCTGGTCTATGTGCACATTATAAGCAAGGCTTCGATCAAACCGTATCCCCAGGTAATTCATTGCCTGCGTTCTTTCCACCGTCTCTGAACACAGCATTACAGTTGGTGTTGGATTGTTGACAATATGATTATTCAACGAGAACCAAGTCACTGTTGCCTTTGTTGGTTTGACCATTGCCCCAGCTTCATCACACCAAGTACTTATGCGATTGAGTTCGGTTTGTAGTTCCACAGCAACCTCCTCTCTATCCTTACCCTGACGATACACTAAAACATCATCGGCATATGACAATGTCCTGCCAGGTCCAGTGATCTGCTCACTGGTGATTCTCACTGTGTAGGCGTTGAACAGTACCGGAGATAATGGTGATCCCTGTGGTAGGCCAGGATATATTGTTGTTGGTTCCGAAGTCCAACTGCCACATCTAAAAACTACTTTCCGTTGGAAGAGAGCTGCAGCGATCCAACTAAGGAGGAATGGACTTAAGTTTAGTTCAAGAAGCTGAAACATTAAAAAATCCAGTGGTACTCTGTTGTATGCGTCCTCAAGATCAATCGCTGCAGCAACGGTTTCAGTGCCTGAGTGGAAACCTTCATAGACATCGTGGGCAAAGACTGCTGCATTGGTCCAGGTTTCTCTTTTTGGACGGTACCCACCCAGGGTAGGTGGGAAAACACCTTGCCTCTCTAGTTGGCTTGATATTTTCCTGGCAATTACCTTCTCCAGCAGCTTGCCTATTGTATTCTGCATGGTTATAATTCGATATCCCTGAATTTTCTTGTGGTCTTTGTCAGGCTTCGGCAAGGGAATCAGATAGCTGTGTAACCATTCCTCCTTGATGCTAGCACTCCCTATACTGTTGTTGTACATGTCTGCTAGTTTCTCTAGCTCATTGTCGGTACACCTATTTATGTCGTCGTATCTTATGCCATCAGGACCTGGAGCACTGTTTTTTGATCGTCGAAGCACAGCCTTGATTTCTTTCACTGTCACTGTGTCTTCATCCGAAGTGTTCTGGGCCTTGCATCTGTCTGAGGTGACCTCCTTGGCCAGATTCCGGCCTCCCATGTCTGTCTGGTTGCTCTGCTCAAGGTAGCGTTCAAAGAGGGCTTTGCCCTTGTCCTCGTCAGTCCTCTGCCAGATGAGGTCAGCACCTTGGAAGTCAGAAATGCTCTTATTCTTGACTACACCACTCATGCTTTTATGTAGTCGCCAGAACAATTTCAGTGACTTGTCTGTGCTTACTCTTTGACACACCTCTGCCCATTTTTCGCTTTTAACCACCGTGACCAGTTTTTTGAAATAGCTTACTTTTGTGTGCATCTCTCTTTCTAAGTGCAAGCAGGGACTAGGATGACCAGCTCTGTTCTTCTTGGCATTTTGCCATCTCCTTACAGCACTACGCTTATCCACCCAAGCCTTCTCCACCTCGAAACTCCACCACGGTGGCTGCTCCCAGCTTTTTTCCCTTTTCTTCCTGCCCTGAAACGTTCTGCGCTTGTCACGTCTTATTTTACTCACCACATCTTGCCCTGTACTGTCATACTGGAACGTCTTTACCTTTAGCTTGTGCTGCCTGGTTCTGCCTTTCTCCACCAATATGCTGCATGGGTGGTGGTCGCTGCCATGGTGTCCTAGGACACCCCATCTACACACTGTAGTGAGTGAAGGTGAAACTAGCGCCAGATCAATAGCACTGTCCTCATCGCCTGGACGGCTTGCTGTCCTGGTGACACAGCCACTGTTGATACAAACCAGGTCGATGGTTTCCAGTGCAGTCTCGAGCTCCTCCCCTTGTGTATTGGAGGAAGTGTTTCCCATGATCTGCCTTTAGCGTTGAAGTCACCACAGAAAATAACATTTCTCTCGTGGCCTAATATGCCACTTAAGCACTGCCACTTCTGGGCGTCCACACTCGCATTGCGGGCATAAACATTAACCAACACGAATGGTATACTGGAATGAACTCTCAACGCCTGTATTTGTATATCGTCACTGTTCCAACTGGACATGTCTAGCTCTGACGCCACCATGCTGTCGCGAACGAGAATCGCCGTTCCCAGATGTCGTCTGTTATAGAAACATTTGAAGCCGGCAATTCGGAGTAGCTGATCGCCCAGTCTCGTCTCCTGGAGTGCTACAATGTCGTTCCTGTAAACTAGGGTTTCTAAAATAGAGCCCCGTTGTTTTACACTGGCACAGTTCCAATATAGAATACGGATGTTCCTGAGTCCTAGACGGTGACACTTGAGTCTAAAACGTCTCAAGCCACCGCGCTTACCTGGCTTCTTTTCCCTGCGCGGCTACCACGCCGCTTCGGTATGTTGACTGCTGATCGTTCGGAAAACACACGTTGTTCCGCCATGTTGAAAAAACGTAAACACAGACTTTTGATTGAGAACCACACACGCTGCTGAAAATTCACTCAAGGATGGCTTCGCTCGATGCACGAACTCCGTAGCACCCGCGCAGATCTTGAGTAGAAACTCCTGGTTTTACATCCTGGCACACCAATTACACGCAAGAAATGAATAAATCCATCCCTTACGCGGAAAAGTTAACGAACACAAAACAACACGACCGTCCGTCGCCATCTTGAAACCGGAATTGTGGGAGTGTGATCTGGTACAGTGATTCTCAAATTGTTGGAGTGTGACCTAGTACAGTGCTTCTCAAATTGTTGGAATCTGATCAAATACAGGGCGTCTCAGTTTGCTGGAGACGGATCTAGTTCAGAGATTCTCAAATTGTCGGAGTATGATCTGGTACAGTACTTCTCAAATTGTTGGAGTGTGACATGGTACAGTGTTTTTCAAATTGTTGGGATATAACCCAGTACAGGGCGTCTCAAACTCTTGAAATAAGATCTAGCACATTGATTCTTACATTGTTGGAAATTGTTGATTTAGTGCAGCGTTTCTCAGATTTTTGGAATGTAGAATGGGAAATAGTTATGTGCTAAAGTTCTTAATCCTAATTATCGATACCAAGCAGTTGCCCAAACGTTGACCACGTTTCTCTTTACATACTACAAAATATATTCAGATGGATTTGTTCTTTCTTCCATCTTGAACAGTTATTTTAATTGTAATTATGTCTGTCATATTCGACCTTTTTGATGTTTCTGTCCTTGTTATTATAAATGTTTCTGTACTAGTTGCTATAATATATGTTTCTGTCCTAATTGTTATTATAAATGTTTCATTACTCCATCCATCCATCATGTGCCATGCCGGTAAGCGTGGGCGGTCATGTTTTGCCATCTCACTCGATCATCAGAGTCGTGGATCAGCTCTGTTTCTGTCTCAACCATGCCTCGAGGCCAAGCCATCCAGGTATTTGCTTCTATGTCTTCCTCTTGGTCTGTTCCCTTCGATCTTACAGTTGTCACCAAGTTCTCCAATTCATTTCTTTTCACAACATGCCCACAAAATTTTGACTGTCTGCGTCTAATGTCTCTAATCAGTTTATGATCTTCGTTTGTTTCTTGAAGGACCTGTTCATTGGTCTTTCTGGCTGTCCATGGTATTCTTTGCATTTTCCTCAGAAACCACATTTCTACAGCCATCAGATGTTTTTCAGCTTGACTGCTCATTGTCCAAGCTTCACATCCATATAAAAGTACAGTAGCACCTCAGCACTCTTTTTCTCGTTTCAATTGACATCTTTTTATTGGTCAGTATGTTTTTCATCTTGCTAAAAGCTACCTCAGACATGGCGATTCTTGTTCTAATCTCTACAAGGCATCTCCCATCAGATGTTATTACTGTTCCGAGATAATTGTACCTATTCACTTGTTGAAGAATATTCCCATTTACTTGTACATTACATTGTGGTATTTCGTTTCATTACTAGTTGTTATTATAAATGTTTCTGTCCTTGTTATTATAAATGTTTCTGTCCTAGCTGTTATTATAAATATTTCTGTCCTTGTTACACTGTAAATATTTATGTCCCGGTTGTTACTGTACATTTTTCTGCCCTAGTTATTACTGTAAATGTTTATATTTAAGCTAGTAATTTAAATATGTATGACCTTACTGTTAGTGGAGTTCTGCCCGAGTTGTTACTTTAACCCCGGCTATACTTGACAGACATTGGTAAATTCCAAAACATCTTTCCTAAGAGTTAATGCGAAATAGAAAATAAAAAAAAATAATCCCATTCTGGTTGGTCGGTGAGTTTTAGTGTGTAGGTGGGTGCTTGTGTGTTGGTGGCTGAGTGTGAGTGATGAGTGTGTGTGTGTGTGTGTGTGTATGCGTGCGTGTGTGTGTATGCGTGCGTGTGTGTGTATGTGTGTGATATAACTTTAATTCCGTGTGACCCGATGTTTTATTACTGTGAGATTCATGTCTGAAACTGGACGAGTTAAGAGATACCGGACGCCTTCACATTGGGAATGCTTGCTTGCTTGCTTGTGTTCGTTGGCTTGAGCTCCAACGCGAAGTCCCGTATGTCGGATGAAGACATTCTGTTGTCCAACATCAGTGTGATGTCATACAGGACCTGAGGTTTGCGTGAGTATCCGTTGTCCCATGTCTGGCTTATTGGTGTGCACACTGGTGGTTCCTCGCCGTGCAGGCAGACACTCTCCGACTTCGGAGGAACATTGGGAATAACACAGCAGGCTTGTGAGGTCTCCCTGCGGGGAGTGCAAGACGTGGGTGCTGATTGTGTACCGGTATAGTGACGAATGCCGGACTCCTTGGTCGAGGAATTAGCAGCTTTCTCCGTAACCCCGAATACTCTCGTAGTTGACGTGAGCGCACGAGAATTGGAAGCGGTTCGAGTCGCGCCAGTGACTTATGAGAGTATGGAGCCTGTCGCTCAGAAAGCAATGGCAAACTTCTGAGCGTAATCTTGCCAAGAAATCAACAATCAGCTGAAAGATGCTGATGTTGACAGCGATGTCATGTAAAGGATATGCAAAAAAAAAAAAAAAAAAAACGAATTGCAGCGATTCTCTCTCTGTGGATTAGTTGGCAATCCTCAGCTTGGTGCGTTTATCTATGCATCTGTCTGTCTGCTTACCTGCCTGTTGCTTCCATGCCTGCTCAGTTAGTCCTCGACTCATTGTGTTGATCTTTCTATCTGTTCAGTGAAGTTCTCTGCTCTCTGTGTCTGTCTCTGTCTGTCTGTCCAGTGTAGTTCTCTGCTCTCTGTGTCTGTCTCTCTGTCTGTTTGTTCAGTGTAGTTCTCTGCTCTCTGTGTCTGTCTCTGTCTGTCTGTTCAGTGTAGTTCTCTGCTCTCTGTATCTGTCTCTCTGTCTGTTTGTTCAATGTAGTTCTCGGCTCTCTGTGTCTGTCTCTCTGTCTGTTTGTTCAGTGTAGTTCTCTGCGCTCTGTGTCTGTCTCTCTGTCTGTTTGTTCAGTGTAGTTCTCTGCGCTCTGTGTCTGTCTCTCTGTCTGTTTGTTCAGTGTAGTTCTCTGCTCACCGTGTCTGTCTCTCTGTCTGTTTGTTCAGTGTAGTTCTCTGCTCTCTGTGTCTGTCTCTGTTTGTTCAGTGTAGTTCTCGGCTCTCTGTGTCTGTCTTTCTATCTGTCTGTTCAGTGTAGTTCTCAGCTCTCTGTGTCTGTCTCTGTTTGTTCAGTGTAGTTCTCGGCTCTCTGTGTCTGTCTGTCTTTCTGTCTGTTTGTTCAGTGTAGTTCTCGGCTCTCTGTGTCTGTCTCTCTATCTGTTTGTTCAGTGTAGTTCTCTGCTCACCGTGTCTGTCTCTCTGTCTGTTTGTTCAGTGTAGTTCTCTGCTCTCTGTGTCTGTCTCTCTGTCTGTTTGTTATGAGTTTTCGGCTCA
>JACEFZ010017307.1:87500-112660 GCA_014155875.1 Cepaea nemoralis | reverse complement strand
TGCCTAGGCAGAGGGATTCAGCAACAAAACAATAGAACTAGAAAACATCTTGGACCAAGAAAAGGTAAGCGTTCCTTTGAGGGATGACCGTTTGTCTTCGACCGTTCCAACTTGGCCAGCTGGGCTGTAGATGGCACCGCAAAAGTGAGAGTCTCCCAGGAATGCTACCTGGTCAAAAAAGCACGCTATAGCCGGATGTGTTGGCCTACGGGTTTCGGCCCAAGGGCGCATAACAGACACACCGCAATCACATCTGAAAAAACACTCCGGATGAACGAAAAGAAGAAGAAACCTGGTCTGGCCCAATCAGGGCCTGCGTGCACTTATTTTCGCACTGGCGAAAGGCCGTGCAAGCTTATGGGGCTTATGTTGACAAATATTACAAATAGTTCTCTCCCCCCCCCCCCATTCTCTCTCTCTCTCTCTCTCTCTCTCTCTCTCTCTCTCTCTCTCTCTCTCTCTCTCTCTCTCTCTCTCTCTCTCTCTCTCTCTCTCTCTCTCTGCTAAATGCTGGTGCAATTACGTTTGCTTAGAGAATATTTCAAATATCATAATAACATGATAGTAATGCCTTGATTTATCACTACACTTATGTTCAAGCACTCAGGGGAATTTATTTTTCGCATATCCTATTTACATCGCTGTCAACAACAGCATTTTACCGCTGTTGTGGATGTCTTTGCAAGATTACGCAGAGTATTTTGCATTGCTTACTGAGCGACAATCTCAGATACCCCTGTAAGTAACCAACGCAACCCGATTCCCTACCGAATCTCGCGCAGCTGTTTCCCCTCACGTGGATATACGGGATTACGGAGAAAATCGTTAACACCTTCGCCAGGGAGACGGCTCTGCGGAATTGCTAGATATCTAAAAGAAAAACACCCCGACAAACAAAATTGATGGTCCTTCATTATTATTCTGATGATCGTAATTGTTCTTCTCTTGTATCATCATGAAGGTCTTTCACATAATCTGACCACGCATGTAAAATCTGATCTTTTTCTATTATGATTTTGCCATCTTTGGTTTTTAGGCAACCTGTTGATGTGTGTGTTCTTTTGTTAGTGATGTCATTAATTCTTGTATGCATTAATTTGGTATTCTGGATGTTGTGTTGGTTTTCAATTTCCTTGCAAATTTTTTCAAGCCATGTTTCTTTTGCCTCTTTGCATAGCTTATAATTTTCCTGTGAATCTCTTCGTATATTTCCTTGTTATTTTGTTATTTCTTCTTATTTCATTGAGTTTTAAGGTGTCTTCCATCATCCATTTCTTGCGTCCTATTATCTTTATTTTTGGGATTATTATTGTTGTCAGTGCAGCTTCTTGACTGATTTCTTTTATATTCCCAATTGGTCACTGACGTCTTGAAATAATATTTCTATTTGAGATTTCCATATCGGACAATATACACAAACAAACTTGGAAATCATGTGACAGGAGAACCTATAATCAAATAGATCACATTTTAATTAACAACAGAAATGCATCAAACATACAGCAAGTTAGAAGTTATAGAGGAGATGAGTGCCACAGTGACCACTTCCTCGTTGGAGCAAAATTTAAAATAAAACTTAAGAGAGCTTTCTATACTAAATTACAAAGATTACACCCAACATATAACAGAGAAAAACTACAAGACATTACAGTCAAAGAGAAATTTACAGATGAAATAAAATGTAAACTTGAAACTCTGCAAAACCCTTCGGAGGACAGCGTTGACCAAACTTGGTTGAACATCAAGAATACAATTCAATCTACCGCAGAAGAATGTCTCGGTGTGTTAACCACACATAGAAAGAACATATGGTTCAATCAAAAATGTGAAGAAGCAGTCATTAGGAAAATGAATGCCAAACATTTATGGTTAAATGACATCAACAACATCCAAAATGAAGAGCATTATAGAAATGAATGTAAAGAGGCTACAAAAATAGTCCGACAGCAGAAGCGAGAATATATGAGTAATATAATCAAAGATATGGAAACTCACCAGAAAAATGAATCCAGAAAGTTTTTTAAAGAACTGAAGACAATGAAACGAGGGCACCAACAAAACACATATGGTTTAAAAGACAAAAATGGGAATATGATAAATACCAATGAGGAAATGTGCAACACATGGAAAGAATATTTTGTTGAATTACTAAATTGTGAAGCTCCAAGTAACACTTTCCCACAGGAAGAGGTTCTAACATGTGAACCACAAATTGAAGAACCTACATTTGAAGAAATCCTATATGTAATCACACGACTTAAAAACAATAAGGCAACTGGGACTGATGGAATTGCTGCTGAATTTATAAAGGCAGGTGGCCATGCATTACATCTAAAGCTATACGAACTAATAATAAAAATCTGGAGGACAGAAGAATTACCCCATGACTGGAAAGAGTCATTATTGATACCTATCTTTAAGAAAGGAGACAAGTTCCAATGTGAAAATTATAGAGGAATATCACTACTGTCCACAAGCTTAAGATACTATCCGCAGTATTACTAAATAAACTAAAACCATATTCAGAAGACATATTAGGTGACTACCAGGCAGGTTTTAGACAAAACAGATCAACAATAGATCAGATATTTATCTTACGGCAAATAGCCGAGAAAGATTGGGAATATAAAAGAGATCTCCATAACATTTTTGTGGATTTTAAAAAGGCTTATGATAGTATTCATAGGAATAGTCTATGGAATGCTATGCAGGAATTTGGAATACCAAGGAAGTTAATCAACATGACCAGACTATGCATGGAAGATACTTATAATATAGTAACATATAAAGGCAGGAAATCAGACTATTTCCAAATAACATCTGGCTTGAAACAGGGTGATGCACTATCGCCGCTACTCTTCAATCTGGCTCTAGAGAAAGTTGTAAGGAAGGTAAAGGAGGAATGTGATATTGGAGGAACATCCAAGCTGCTTGGTTATGCAGATGATATAGATATTATACGAGAAAATGAACAAAAGACATTGGAAATATTGACTCACTTAAAGGAAAAAGCCCAACAGATGGGGCTGGTTATCAACCAAGATAAGACAGAATATATGGTAATTTCAAGAGAAGGAATGGCTAAAAACTCTGGCCACATTTTAAAAGAACGGAAACATACAAATACCTGGGTACAATCTTCAACTGCTCCAACATCATAAGGGAAGAAATACAAATTAGAATCAATTCTGGAAATAAGATATACTATGCACTACAACATCTACTAAAATCAAATGCGTTATCTCGTAACACCAAAATCACAATATACAAAACACTGATCAGACCAGTTGTGCTGTATGGCTCTGAAACCTGGAGTACAACGAAAGGAGACGAAGCCTTATTACAAACCTTTGAGAACAAAGTTTTTAAGACGCATCTTTGGACCCATTAGGGATACACAAAGTGGAGAGTGGAAAAGAAGAAGTAACAAAGATATTTATGATCTGTTTA
The DNA here is from genome assembly GCA_014155875.1 of Cepaea nemoralis. Classification (NCBI taxonomy): domain Eukaryota; kingdom Metazoa; phylum Mollusca; class Gastropoda; order Stylommatophora; family Helicidae; genus Cepaea; species Cepaea nemoralis. The sequence continues at coordinate 109,210 of JACEFZ010017307.1, read as the reverse complement.
AGTCCCCGCTAATCACTGGTATCATGAAGGCTAATAGACTACAATGGCTGGGGCATATAGAAAGAATGGAAGATAATAGGGAAACAAAACTCGCTTACACTCAGGAAATAAATTACCGTAGACCCCGAGGTAGACCAAGAAGACGGCGGAGAGATAATATATATATACAGACCTACAAGCACTTGGAATCAACGACTGGCAAGAGAAGGTCAACCAGAGAGACGAATGGAGACGGATTGTATCTGCAGCAAAGAACCTCAATTGCTCGGAATGCTGAAGAAGTAGAAGATATCGGACAATCCATCGAATCTGTTCTTTACCTCTACGTTGAATTTATCTTCTATCTCCTCACTCTTCAGTGCCTGTAGATCAGTGTTTCCCAACCTTTCTTGTGCTATGCCCCACCTAAGCCTTTCTAAACATCTTATGCCCCCCCCCCCTCCCCCCCCAAAAAAAACATATACATAATTTTTAATATTCAGAACTTGAAATGTTCACTAAAGAAACTTGAATGATAAGTTTTAGGAAGAAATCACTAGGAAATTATTGAGCAAACACAGTAAGTAAATTTTCAAAACATATAACTGAGAACGAGGATCGGCTGGCCGAGTGGTTAGAACGCCGGACTCTCATTCGGGAGACCCGGGTTCGATCCCCGGTAAGGTGTGGGATTTTTTTATGTCGGGGGCAAAAAGAAAATCCTAACCTGCACAGTTCGCGGCGACTGCACTAGCCAGGCGGCCTTTATTCCTCAGGCTCAAAGACCCCTCTGCCATACACCGCAAGGTACTATATTGGCAGTAAATGACAGATAACTGAGAACTGAAATTCAAGTACAAAATAATTTTAATGAAAATTTGTCTATATTATTTTAATTATTAGTAATTATTTATTATTTAAATTTAGTGAGATCCTTGCGCTTGATGCTTGCTGCAAATATATTTTAAGTCAGGTTCCAATTTAGTTAACTTCAGTCTCAAGTCTCCCTGTTTTGTTATATCCAGCTGATTTCGTTTTTTTTTAGTAGCAAATCATTTATGGCACTAAATCCGTATTCAACAAAATATGAAGATGGAAACGGTAACAATAGTTCTCTTGCACATTTGGTTGCATTTGATATTTGATTTCGGTTTCCTCACAAAGCCATGCCATCGCTCCTTTTATATTAGATAAAGTTTTAATTGACTCATGATTTTGCATTTCTGCGAGTTCTTCTTGATACTGCATATTTGAAATATCAGACAAATCCACTAACATTGGCTGCATCATCCAAGTTGGGAAATAAATTTATTTCAAATGAGAAAATCTTTCTTTTAAATCAGCCGATAAATTTTCAGATGATCGACAATAGCATATATAGCGGTATCAGTCTCTTCACGTTTTTGGAGCCAATGAAACTTTACAAAATTTGTGTTGTAAATATATGTCTGACATAATTCAATAAAGGTAATGAAACCAAATATCTTCGCTTTTGCATCGACAAGAGTTTTATTTGTTCCTTGAAGTTGTTTCATTAATATATTTAGTTTGTCAAAGATAAGGGCTAAATAACTCACAAATGCCTAACCATCGACCGTTAACAGATTTTTCATTTCAGGTTTGTCGCTTAAAATATCACTAAGAGTATCAAATAGTTCCATAAATCTTTTCAAGCAGTTCCCTTTCGAGAGCCGTCTTACTTCAGTGTGAAGTATGTCTCACATGGTCTTCATTTTGTTCTTTACAAAATAACTTGAAGAGTCGTTCACATTTGGCACTAGCTTTAATGCCATTGATACACTTTATAACTAAATTTAGTACTTCGTTTAGAACAGTCGAAATGTTTTTAGCTACCAGGTTTTCCCTGTGAATAACACAATGCACAAGAAGCATTTCTGGATTCTCATCTTTCATCAATTTTAAGCAACCATTTTCTTCCCCATCATATTAGGAGCACTATCTGCAGCACAAGATGTTATATGTTTCATTGGTATATTATTGGACAATGAGCAGTCATTGGTATATTATTGGTCAATAAGCAGTCAAGCTGAAAAACATCTGATGGCTGTAGAAATGTGGTTTCTGAGGAGAATGCAAAGAATACCATGGACAGACAGAAAACCAATGACCAAGTACTACAGGAAACAAATGAAAATCGTAAATTGATTAGAGAAATTAGACGTAGACAGTCAAAATTTTTTGGACATGTTATGAGAAGAAATGGGAGTCTCTGTGGCGAAGTGGTCAAGCCGTTTGACTCGTGCTCCGAAGGTTGTGGGTTCGATTCCGGGCCGCACCCTTCGGTTTACGAGTTAAATGTTTCGGAGACTCCTGTGGGTCGTCGCTAAAAGCTACGGAGTTCGTGCTTTGTGCGACGCTTTCCGAGCTGCGGAAAGAGACCGAGCCATATGGAATAAAACCCGGTGCAATGAAGTCTGACTTTTAAGCGACTTTTTATGAGAAGAAATGAATTGGAGAACTTGGTGACAACTGGCAAGATCGAAGGGAACAGACCAAGGGAAAGACCGAGAAGTAAATACCTGGATGACTTGGCCACATGGCAGGTCGAGACAAGAACAATGAGCTGATCAACGACTCTGGTGAACGAGTGAAATGGCGAGTCATGACCGCCCACGCTTTCCGGCATGGCACATGACATCTAAGTAATTTTTTAGCTTTCTATATATATATATGGAGGTAGTGGTGCTTTCTAATGATTTACAGAACATCATTTCTTCAGCAAAATCACCTTTATCAATACATCTTATGTTAGTTATAAGTACGGCCTCACTGTCTCTAAAAGTTGATTCATCCATTTGCACCGAGAATTTTCTTGTTTTCAGCTTTTCAACAAGTTGTATTTCAAAGTCCTCACTCATTTCGTCTATTATTCTGCTAACAGTATTGTTACTTTGTGGCATAGCTTTAAGTCTTTGTCATCGTTTCCCAGAACCGTTTTAAGAAATGCTGATATTGATGGTTTGATTAAATTCTCCCCTATAGTATGACTTTTCCCAGATTTAGCGATGAGTAATGAAATTTGATAACTAGCCTCAAGATTACGATTGATAGTTGCATTATTAGCAGTAAATAGAGACTTTAAAGTTACTCTTTTGTTTCAAAATTTTTCTTTAAAGTTTGAAAGTAATTCAGATCTGAATTAATATGAGCATTATGTTTCTCCTTCAAATGTGCCTCAAGATGACCTCGTTTCATTGATTCTTTGGTCAAGCATTGATGGCTTAAAAGACAAAAAGGTGACCGTTCATTGTGGACAGCGGGTATGAAACCAAATTTTAAATATTCCTCCGAATACTGACAAATTGTTTTCTTGCTTGCATCACTCATTTCACTATGGCTGAAATAAATAAATATAAGATCAATTAAAAAACTAAAAATTATAATACGAACTTGAGTAAAAGTAGACTAAAAATGCATATTTAAATATTACCCCAACACCAAAAAAAAAACATACTTTTTCATTTGACAAATTTTTCTGAAAAATGATGCTTCTAAAACTGAAATTAATAAAACATTTACCAATCGAATTTACGTACCATTTATATATCACTTATGTTTATAAAATGTATATATGTTTTAAAACAACGAGACTTTTACAACAATTTAACGGACGCTTATTTCAAATTAACACCAACGGTGAATGCTGAGCGTTACTGCGAAACACTGCAGAAACTGAGATCCCGGCACTAAGCATTTCGCGCCATTCAGAACAAATAGCGCGAAATGCTTAGTGCCGGCCCAGTATAACCATTAGTTCGCCTCTAACGTCTAAGAATGAAATCACGGCTACTAACATGGCGGACAGATCTGACTTATACTGGACTTTTACCCAGCTCGAGTAGCTACTGAGAATCGCCATACTTAAACTCTGGACGAGGCCATTTTCGAATTGCTCCCCTTAACAATCGAATTGCCCCCCTGAACAATCGAATTGCCCCCCTGTGGGGCGTGGGCCCCACGTTGGGAAACACTGCTGTAGATCAAATTTTGCGTTTCTATTTGTATATTTGACTTTCTTTAAGTTTATATGTAAATTCTTCTTCTTCTTCAGCGTTCCGAGCCATTGAGGTTCTTTGCTGCAGATACAAACCGTCTCCATTCGTGTCTCTGGTTGACCTTCTCTTGCCAGTCGTTGATTCCAAGTGCTTGTAGGTCTCTATATATATTATCTCTCCACCATCTTCTTGGTCTACCTTATATATAAATTGCCTAAGATTAATCTATGGATGCAGTAGCAGTTTGCGCTTGGTAGGGGGATATAATCATCTAATATTGATACAAGGGAAATTACTGGAATTTGAAAATAAAAATGATATACCTAGGAATAATACCAATGACTCACATTAAAATCTTTCATTTTTTTCTAGAAATAAAAAAATCAATATCGTAGTCATATTTTTGAAACTATAAGAAGAAATCTATTAAAATGTTTATACAACATTTGTTTAATCTTTATTTACTTACATTTTATGACCCACTTATATAATTCTATGTTTATGTTTAATTCTAGAAACTGTACTTTTAATGATAATAGCTTACGTTAACCACAGCGCTTCCCCTCTGTGGGGAAATAACATTTTTTTACTGGCCTCTCAAGGCCACACGCAATTTAAAGACAACTTACTTATATTAACGGCGAAAGACCTTGGAAGTCTATGGGCTTTATGTTGATAAATATGTTTAGAGAAAATGTCATTTATGTTTGTAAATTTCATTCAATTTGAACAAGTAGCTCTCTCTCTCTCTCTCTCTCTCTCTCTCTCTCTCTCTCTCTCTCTCTCTCTCTCTCTCTCTCTCTCTCTCTCTCTCTCTCTCTCTCTCTCTCTCCCAAATGCTGGTGCAATTACGTTTGCTTAGAGAATATTTAAAATATAATAACATGATAGTAATGCCTTGATGGGTGCCTCCTTCCCTCCACTAACCTACGGGACACCCTTGGGCAAGGTGGAGTACCCGTTTAGCCCCCCGATCAGGGTTACGTGAAGCCATGAGTGCAGGTGGTGGATAAAGTTGAGGAGCAGCCGACAGATAGTTGTAGGTTATGGTCTCCAGTTTCACGACGGTAGGCAGAGGATCTCTTTTTGGGGAGACATTGGCTACGGTCATCGACCAGTATGGTCACTGCTAGGAAGGAAAGCAATGGCAAACTACCTTCTTTACAGATGCCAAGAATATTATGTACTGCAGTCTTATCGATAATCAGAGAAACAGCGTAAATTGTTGCTCCATAGGAGCAGCCTCGCCCGGTAGGGGTAGTCATGTGCACCAGGTGACTCCAGACCGTCATCATGCGACTGGGTGCAAAAGAATATCAACATTGAAAGTAGGAACTTGGAATGTAAGAACTATGAGTGGGGGTGGGAAATTTGATAACATTAAGAATGAAATGAGAAGATTAAATATTAACCTGTTAGGTGTATGTGAGATCAGATGGACAGGAATGGGCATTATTACATCTGAGGAATATAGAATAATCTATTCTGGTGGAGAGAAACAACAGCGAGGAGTAGCAATTATTAATGTATACACAGAGAGCAAACTCGATCAAAGGATATTGGACTGTATCAGACAGATTGTTACTGGTGAAGTTGAGTGGAAGACCTTTTGATGTCAACGTCTTACAAGTTTATGCACCAACAGCAGACAGTAGTGATGACAGCATTGATGAATATTATAGTGATTTAGAGAAAGCCTTCATGAAATGCAAGAATTCTGAAGTAACTATCAGAATGGGTGACTTGAATGCCAAAGTTGGAAATCAACAGGACGGATGCATAGTGGGCAAGTATGGACTTGGGCAGGGGTGGGCAAACTTTTTGTGCGTAGGGCCGCATTGACAAATGTAAAGCTATTGGCGGGCCGCATATATATATATATATATATATATATATATATATATATATATATATATATATATATATATATATATATATATATATATATATATATATATATATATATATTGTATAAAATGTCCATTTTGCTTACAGCAACCTATCACAATAAGTAATTATTAATTATTTATAGGTTATTAAGCAGTATAAATAAATAATGATTGCAATGTTATTTTACTTATATACTTATACATTATATTTGACAATATGGACAAAAACTGTTACTAATTTGTTAACAAGATTTTACATGTTATTATAACAAATATTCTTTATTATCTATCAATGGCTTTAATTTAGACACAAACCGACTACACTGTCACTATAATTGTTGATTTGTAATGAGATGTATGTAACTGCTTGCACTTTTGGACAATATTCTTGAAACCTGGAGCAAGTTTACTTGTTGAAATTCGCATGACAGCATGCAAGTTGCAGTCCGACAATAAAGACCTACTCTTAGATTTGTTGATCTTCAAGGAAGAGAATGCTTGTTCGCAAATGTATGTTGATCCAAACAATGATATAAGTTTAGCTGCAAAGTTTTTCAAGTTTGGAAATGATTCTTGTGATAAAGATCCATAGAAATCCAGCAAACCATCTGACTTGAATTTCTCTTTCAGGTCATGATCTGCTTCTAAGTCAAGCAGCTCCAGCTTTATATCCTCTGTGGCTGTATCAGCTTCTGCACTGAAAGGGGAACTGAGAATATTGAACTGTGGCTCTACATTCTTGAAATCTTGGAATCTCCATCCAAATTCTTCAATCAGTGCATCTAATTGGGCTTTGTACTTTTCAGTCATTTCACCAGAAATGGTTTCTTGTTTCAGCAAAAGGAAGTGACAAAATATTTTTCACTTTCTTGTCTGGAGTACAATGAGAGTTTTGCCTGAAATGATTTTACATGTACATACAATTCATGTGCGAAGACACCATTGCCCTGAAGTTTGTCAATTCAGTTCATTTAAATTTTCCATAATTTCAATGGCAAACATAAAGTCTAACTTCCACTCTTTATTGACAATATTAGTATTAAAGTCACATTCAATGCCCTTCATCTCTAGGAACATCACTATTTCTTCTCTGAGTTCCCATACTCGCCTCAACACCTTGCCGAGACTCAGCCATCGAACACTGGTGTGGTACAGGACATCGGATTGTTCAGTTTCCAAATCGTCAAGTAATGCCTTGAACTGTATGTGATTAAGTCCTCTTGATCTGATGAGGTTGATGATACTGACAACTGGGTCAATAACATGCTTGATACTCAAAACAGTTTTTCACAGACTTTCTTGATGAATCACACAGTGAAGTGGTAATAATGTGTGGTCTGGATATTCTGCTTTAATCTTATCACTTATCAACTTTACCAGACCTACATTTTTTCCAGTCAAAGCACGAGCTCCGTCAGTTGTAACACTTGCCATCTTGTTCCGAACTAACCCAGTTCTTTCAATACAGTTAGTAAAAGCATTGAATATATCATGGCCTGTGGTTGTGTCTTTGAGTGACTCAACACTCAATAACTCTTCAGTGAGTTTGAAAGAAGTGTTTATTCCACGTATAAATATCAATAATTGGGCAGTATCATGTACATCGGTACTCTCATCCAATGCAAGAGACTACCACACAAATTGTTTACTTACATCTTGAAGTTTATGCATAACATTGTCACTTATCTTATCAACACGTCTGACCACAGTTCTCCTGGATAAAGTAATGTCAGATCTGTTTTTTTTTTGTTCTGGACACATAATGTTTGCTGCATCTAGCAAACATTCCTTGATGAACTCGCCATCAGAAAATGGCTTGTTCTGTTTTACAATTCTGTGTGACAGCACAAGACTAACTTCAGTTGCAGCATCTTGAATTCAAGACTGTCTAGTGAAAACAGTTTGCTGTTTCTCCAAAATATTTCACCAACTCAAGGCATTTCCTTTCCCTCCCTTCGGTTGTTAAATTGTATCCGAAATCTGAATATTTTGTTTGATAATGTCTTTTTAAATTGTACTCATTGAAGACAGCCACTGACTCACGACACAGCAAGCAAACTGATTTGCTACCAACTTTTATAAAACAGTACTTAGTTGTCCATTCATAATTAAAAACACGGAATTCATCTTCAATCTTACGTTTGTTATTGACACTCATTTTTTAAATAAAATTCGAACAGTTAGAACTGTACAAAACTTTAAAACGGAAATGAAACAAAACCTACTTCCGGCTGTGTGTGAAAATAAAATATTCGGAAAATAAGTAGTAAACTCTGAATAAATTTCAGGAATACATCAAGATTACTACAACAAATAAATTAATTTGAACATTGTAAATGTGGAAATAATTTAAAACAGCAAAAGACTTTTAAATTTAATATTTTCTTGCAAAATAAATCATTTTATTCACCGGAGAAATATCTGTTTTTTATAAAATCATCCTTATTAAATGTTTCATGTCGATAAATATTTCTCTATATAAAAATTGATAAATTCACATTTTAGCATAACATGGTTCCAAATGTTGCTGTATGTAGCCAGGGGCCGGGTTGGGGTGATCGCCCAACCTTGCATAAATACCCTAATGGCTCGTGCATTCATCACCTATGCAGCAGAAGTCCAACTTCTGGCCTTCTTGTGGCGGAACTGTTTTAACTAACAGGAGAAGGGGCGGCGGCGAGTCACTGGCGCCGAGAAATATACAGAACGCTCTAAATGTGTATGCTCGTACGTGCATGCGCAGACATGTGTGTGCGTGCCTATACACCTAAACTTGAGTAAGACCACAGTCTGCTCTAGCAAAGGAAAGGTGCTGAATAAAGAGGCAACCAGCCATGAGGCGCACCACAGAAATCAGGATGCCACCAATCACGCGCAATGAAATATGTCGACTACTGCTAAATGTTAAGGTGCTCGCCCTACTTTGGACCCCCAGGCAGGTGCAGTGCCGGGCCATATGCCTCGAAAGAGTCCAACCACAACTACTGGAGGTCCTTCTCAGATGTCCTGTGAAGCCAGGGGACCTGAGAATAGAGCGTCTGGCCATACCAAACAAAGACTAAAACTAATGCACTGGAATGCGGAGGGATTCAGCAACAAAACAATAGAACTAGAAAACATCTTGGACCAAGAAAAGGTAAGCGTATGTTGCTTGCAAGAAACTCACCTCAACGAAAACGAAATGATGTCTTGGAAATTGCCAGTATTAAGGACACTACTTTCTGAACTTAGCAGCCAGCATAAGGTCACCATACAGTGGATACCATCCCACTGTGGAGTACCCGGAAACGACAGAAGTGATCGATTGGCTAAGGAAGGAGCAAATGAAGAACAGCCTGATGTGCCCGTTACCACCAAAAGAAAAGAATGATCAAATCAGTCAGAAAGCCACCATAACCTGCTCAAGACGACTACCACGTTATGGACAGACCAGAACAAGTCATTATTCTGCTCCTCAGAACAGGACACAATAGATTACGCAACCACATGTATACAAGATTCAAGATTGGTGAATCAGCCATGTGCACGTGTGGATTATCGCCGCAGACAGCAGAGCACATACTCAAAGACTGCCTAAATTACAACATGTCTAGGCTAACCTTCTGGCCAAGAGAGCCGACAGTGGAAGATAAACTCTATGGACTGCTGAGTGAACTAAAAAGGACAGTTAAATTCACACAAGAGGCAACATTGCAGTTATAGTATTTAAGGCGAACGAAAGAAGAAGAAGCATTACATTACGAAGGCCAAGGACTGTTTACAAAAATTGATAATTAGACAAAAATCTTATCAAAAATGTTGAAACAATCATAACAGTACATGAAATTCTTTAAAATTCAACAACAAAACTTAAAAACGAAGTAAAAATTATTATTCCTAAATGCCCTCGCGGGCAGCATAAAATCAGGTGGCGGGCTGCTTGCGGCCCGCGGGCCGTAGTTTGTCCACCCCTAGCCTAGGTGATAGGAATGAGAGAGATGACGATTAACAGGCGAAGTGAGTAGGATAAAACCTGGTCCTCCCTTGATGTGTCCCCACCTTGCCGTGGTGGGGAGCTTGCGTGTCCCATCGACCCCATGAGCTTGCCGATGGATGAAAACTACATATCGGACAGCTTATGGGATAGGGGCCAGACTAAGAGGGACACAACCTGCTGCTCTGCAGGTAGACTGAGGATATCAGTCAAAAGTTTAAATCAGGCGCACGAAGGCAGAAGTTCTTGGTCCGGACATACTCTAAGGCTCTCTGTCAAGGGTTGAGGCTGACCGCCGCTAAGCCTAAACCCTCGGATGTGAGAGCCGGGCCGATACCACCTATCGAAAAATAGAAGTGAGATACTGAGTACGCTACATGCCCAGTTCTGATACTTGTTCGAAGGCTCTCAGCTGGGGGATATGAGGGATTCCCGGATGAGAGAGCCTGGCCGTTTCTCGTTCACTGCTGCACGGAGGTAAGGTGCTGAGCCGGCAGCACATGTAGCCTACCTGTGAGCGAGTACAAGAAGGCAGAAAAGTGCCCCAGTCGAATGAAATGGTTACGAAAACTGTCTGTATCTAACTCATAGAGTGAAGACAAAAGTGGAAAAACGTCTCAATAACACGAAATGGAACGCACGGCTAGCGAATCCATTGCGTGGTCCGAAGTCAAAAGCAAAAGCTTACCGAGTGGATGTCGCTTGCAGTCTGACCGTTCCTGGTGTGTGCTTGAGCGACCAGTGGCAAGCGAGATGCCCAACACATGGAAGTGAGGAACTAAAGCAGCCATGAGCAAGACGTGGCAACTCCTTGGGTGAGCCCAGTCTCAGAGCAATATGTGCCGGCTCTGCAATTATGGAAGCCTCCTTGGATAGCGGGGGAATGCACATGGTCTGCCTCCTGCCTTCCCTTGAGGGCTGACCGTGATGTCGATGATCGTTCTATCTTGACCAGCTGAGATGTAGGCGACATCCCAACAATAAGTCTAACGTGCCTCGAAACCCGAGGAAGGCTAACCTCATTAAAAAATGCCCGCCGAAGTCGGAAGTGCCGTCCTACGGGTGGCAAACTAGAAATTGGCACTACGCATTTACGTCCGAGTGAAATGTCTCGTCCGAATGTCTCTTGTGCTAGGAACAGCTCTGACTACCTAGTTTCCGAATGCCGCTCTTGCTCGGAACAGCTCTGACTAGGTAGTTTTCCGAATGTCCGCCGTGCCTGGAACAGCTCTGACGGGCATAAGGACAAGCACATGTCCGAAAACTCGCTGAGTGGATGCCATCTGCAGACCTGCCTGGTTTGTGCGGTAACGGCCCGTGGTGAACGAAATGCCCAATATATTGAAGTGAGGATTTAAAGCAGCCATGAGCAGGACGTGACGATTCCCTCGGTGAGCCCAGCAACAGGGCGCCATGTGTCGGCCCTGCAACTATGGAAGCAGCCTTGGATGGCGGAAAATGCTATGGACTGTCCCTGCCTTCCTTTGAGGGATGACCGTTTGTCTTCGACCGTTCCAACTTGGCCAGCTGGGCTGTAGATGGCACCGCAAAAGTGAGAGTCTCCCAGGAATGCTACCTGGTCAAAAAAGCACGCTATAGCCGGATGTGTTGGCCTACGGGTTTCGGCCCAAGGGCGCATAACAGACACACCGCAATCACATCTGAAAAAACACTCCGTATGAACGAAAAGAAGAAGAAACCTGGTCTGGCCCAATTAGGGCCTGCGTGCACTTATTTTCGCACTGGCGAAAGGCCATGCAAGCTTATGGGGCTTATGTTGACAAATATTACAAATAGTTCTCCCCCCCCCCCCATTCTCTCTCTCTCTCTCTCTCTCTCTCTCTCTCTCTCTCTCTCTCTCTCTCTCTCTCTCTCTCTCTCTCTCTCTCTCTCTCTCTCTCTCTCTCTCTCTCTCTGCTAAATGCTGGTGCAATTACGTTTGCTTAGAGAATATTTCAAATATCATAATAACATGATAGTAATGCCTTGATTTATCACTACACTTATGTTCAAGCATTCAGCGTTATTTTTTTTTTCGCATATCCTATTTACATCGCTGTCAACAACAGCATTTTACCGCTGTTGTGGATGTCTTTGCAAGATTACGCAGAGTATTTTGCATTGCTTACTGAGCGACAATCTCAGATACCCCTGTAAGTAACCAACGCAACCCGATTCCCTACCGAATCTCGTGCAGCTGTTTCCCCTCACGTGGATATATGGGATTACGGAGAAAATCGTTAACACCTTCGCCAGGGAGACGGCTCTGCGGAATTGCTAGATATCTAAAAGAAAAACACCCCGACAAACAAAATTGATGGTCCTTCATTATTATTCTGATGATCGTAATTGTTCATCATCATAAAGGTCTTTCACATAATCTGACCACGCATGTAAAATCTGATCTTTTTCTATTATGATTTTGCCATCTTTGGTTTTTAGGCAACCTGTTGATGTGTGTGTTCTTTTGTTAGTGATGTCATTAATTCTTGTGTGCATTAATTTGGTATTCTGGGTGTTGTGTTGGTTTTTAATTTCCTTGCAATTTTCCTCAAGCCATGTTTCTTTTGCCTCTTTCCATAGCTTATAATTTTATAATTTTCCTGTGAATCTCTTCGTATATTTCCTTGTTATTTTGTTATTTCTTCTTATTTCATTGAGTTTTAAGGTGTCTTCCATCATCCATTTCTTGCGTCCTATTATCTTTATTTTTGGGATTATCATTGTTGTTAGTGCAGCTTCTTGACTGATTTCTTTTATATTTCCAATTGGTCACTGACGTCTTGAAATAATATTTCTATTTGAGATTTCCATATCGGACAATATACACAAACAAACTTGGAAATCATGTGACAAGAGAACCTATAATCAAATAGATCACATTTTAATTAACAACAGAAATGCATCAAACATACAGCAAGTTAGAAGTTATAGAGGAGCTGAGTGCCACAGTGACCACTTCCTCGTTGGAGCAAAATTTAAAATAAAACTTAAGAGAGCTTTCTATACTAAATTACAAAGATTGCACCCAACATATAACAGAGAAAAACTACAAGAAATTATAGTCAAAGAGAAATTTGCAGATGAAATAAAATGTAAACTTGAAACTCTGCAAAACCCTTCGGAGGACAGCGTTGACCAAACTTGGTTGAACATCAAGAATACAATTCAATCTACCGCAGAAGAATGTCTCGGTGTGTTAACCACACATAGAAAGAACATATGGTTCAATCAAAAATGTGAAGAAGCAGTCATTAGGAAAAAGAATGCCAAACATTTATGGTTAACTGACATCAACAACATCCAAAAGGAAGAGCATTATAGAAATGAATGTAAAGAGGCTACAAAAATAGTCCGACAGCAGAAGCGGGAATATATGAGTAATATAATCAAAGATATGGAAACTCACCAGAAAAGTTAATTCCAGACAGTTTTTTAAAGAACTGAAGTCAATGAAACGAAGGCACCAACAAAACACATATGGTTTAAAAGACAAAAATGGGAATATGATAAATACCAATGAGGAAATGTGCAACATATGGAAAGAATATTTTGTTGAATTACTAAATTGTGAAGCTCCAAGTAACACTTTCCCATAGGAAGAGGTTCTAACATGTGAACCACAAATTGAAGAACCTACATTTGAAGAAATTCTTCTTCTTCTTCGTTCATCCAGAGTTTTTTTTTTTCCGGATGTGATTGCGTTGTGCCTGTTTACAGCAGAGCTGCGTTCTTGCGCCGTTAGGCCGACACATCCGACTTCTGCGGGCATTTGTTGACCGGGTTAACCTTCCCGGGGTCGAAGAAATTCTATATGTAATCACACGACTTAAAAACAATAAGGCAACTGGGACTGATGGAATTGCTGCTGAATTTATAAAGGCAGGTAGCCATGCATTACATCTAAAGCTATACGAACTAATAATAAAAATCTGGAGGACAGAAGAATTACCCCATGACTGGAAAGAGTCATTATTGATACCTATCTTTAAGAAAGGAGACAAGTTCCAATGTGAAAATTATAGAGGAATATCACTACTGTCCACAAGCTATAAGATACTATCCGCAGTATTACTAAATAGACTAAAACCATATTCAGAAGACATATTAGGTGACTACCAGGCATGTTTTAGACAAAACATATCAACAATAGATCAGATATTTATCTTACGACAAATAGCCGAGAAAGATTGGGAATATAAAAGAGATCTCCATAACATTTTTGTGGATTTTAAAAAGGCTTATGATAGTATTCATAGGAATAGCCTATGGAATTCTATGCAGGAATTTGGAATACCAAGGAAGTTAATCAACATGACCAGACTATGCATGGAAGATACTTATAATATAGTAACATATAAAGGCAGGAAATCAGACTATTTCCAAATAACATCTGGCTTGAAACAGGGTGATGCACTATCGCCGCTACTCTTCAATCTGGCTCTAGAGAAAGTTGTGAGGAAGGTAAAGGAGGAATGTGATATTGGAGGAACATCCAAGCTGCTTGGTTATGCAGATGATATAGATATTATAGAAGAAAATGAACAAAAGACATTGAAAATATTGACTCACTTAAAGGAAAAAGACCAACAGATGGGGCTGGTTATCAACCAAGATAAGACAGAATATATGGTAATTTCAAGAGAAGGAATGGCTAAAAACTCTGGCCACATACAAATAGATAATATGACCATTAAAAGAACGGAAACATACAAATACCTGGGTACAATCTTCAACTGCTCCAACATCATAAGGGAAGAAATACAAACTAGAATCAATTCTGGAAATAAGATATACTATGCACTATAACATCTACTAAAATCAAAGGCGCTATCTCGTAACACCAAGATCACAATATACAAAACACTGATCAGACCAGTTGTGCTGTATGGCTCTGAAACCTGGAGTACAACGAAAGGAGACGAAGCCTTATTACAAACCTTTGAGAACAAAATTTTTAAGACGCATCTTTGGACCCATTAGGGATACACAAAGTGGAGAGTGGAAAAGAAGAAGTAACAAAGACATTTATGATCTGTTTAAGTCCCCGCTAATCACTGGTATCATGAAGGCTAATAGACTACAATGGCTGGGGCATATAGAAAGAATGGAAGATAATAGGGAAACAAAACTCGCTTACACTCAGGAAATAAATGACCGTAGACCCCGAGGTAGACCAAGAAGACAGTGGAGAGATAATATATATACAGACCTACAAGCACTTGGAATCAACGACTGGCAAGAGAAGGTCAACCAGAGAGACGAATGGAGACGGATTGTATTTGCAGCAAAGAACCTCAATGGCTCGGAACGCTGAAGAAGAAGAAGATATCGGACAATGCATCGAATCTGTTCTTTACCTCTACGTTGAATTTATCTTCTATCTCCTCACTCTTCAGTGCCTGTAGATCAAATTTTGCGTTTCTATTTGTATATTTGACTTTCTTTAAGTTTATATGTAAATTCTTCTTCTTCTTCAGCGTTCCGAGACATTGAGGTTCTTTGCTGCAGATACAAACCGTCTCCATTCGTGTCTCTGGTTGACCTTCTCTTGCCAGTCGTTGATTCCAAGTGCTTGTAGGTCTCTATATATATTATCTCTCCACCATCTTCTCGGTCTACCTTATATATAAATTGCCTAAGATTAATCTATGGTTGCAGTAAGCAATTTGCGCTTGGTAGGGGGACATAATCATCTAATTTTGATACAAGGGAAATTACTAGAATTTAAAAATAAAAATAATATACCTAGATATAATACCAAAGACTCACATTAAAATCTTTCATTTTTTTCTTTAGAAATAAAACAATCAGCACCTCAGTCATATTTTTGCAATTGTAAGAAGAAATCTATTAAAATGTTTATACAACGTTTGTTTAATCTTTATTTACTTACATTTTATGATCCACTTTTGTAATTCTATGTTTATGTTTAATTCTTGAAACTGTACTTTTAATGATAGGACTTACATGATTCATGAGATTTCCCCTCTGTGGGGAAACAATATTTTTTTACTGGCCTCTCAAGGTCACCCGCAATTTAAAGACAACTTACTTATATTAACGGCGAAAGACCTTTGAAGTCGATGGGCTTTATGTTGATAAATATGTTTAGAGAAAATGTCATGTATGTTTGTAAATTTCATTCAATTTGAACAAGTAGCTCTCTCTCTCTCTCTCTCTCTCTCTCTCTCTCTCTCTCTCTCTCTCTCTCTCTCTCTCTCTCTCTCTCTCTCTCTCTCTCTCTCTCTCTCTCTCTCTCTCTCTCTCTCTCTCTCTCTCTCTCCCAAATGCTGGTGCAATTACGTTTGCTTAGAGAATATTTAAAATATAATAACATGATAGTAATGCCTTGATGGGTGCCTCCTTCCCTCCACTAGCCTACGGGACACCCTTGGGCAAGGTGCAGTACCCGTTTAGCCCCCCGATCAGGGTTACGCGAAGCCATGGGTGCAGGTGGTGGATGAAGTTGAGGAGCAGCCGACAGATAGTTGTAGGTTATGGTCTCCAGTTTCACGACGGTAGGCAGAGGATCTCTTTTTGGGGAGACATTGGCTACGGTCATCGACCAGTATGGTCACTGCTAGGAAGGAAAGCAATGGCAAACTACCTTCTTTACAGATGCCAAGAATATTATGTACTGCAGTCTTATCGATAATCAGAGAAACAGGCGTAAATTGGTGCTCCATAGGAGCAGCCTCGCCCGGTAGGGGTAGTCATGTGCACCAGGTGACTCCAGACCGTCATCATGCGACTGGAGTGCAAAAGAATATCAACATTGAAAGTAGGAACTTGGAATGTAAGAACTATGAGTGGGGGTGGGAAATTTGATAACATTAAGAATGAAATGAGAAGATTAAATATTAACCTGTTAGGTGTATGTGAGATCAGATGGACAGGAATGGGCATTATTACATCTGAGGAATATAGAATAATCTATTCTGGTGGAGAGAAACAACAGCGAGGAGTAGCAATTATTAATGGATACACAGAGAGCAAAATCGATTAAAGGATATTGGACTGTATCAGACAGAGTGTTACAGGTGAAGTTGAGTGGAAGACCTTTTAATGTCAACGTCTTACAAGTTTATGCACCAACAGCAGACAGTAGTGATGAACAGTATTGATGAATTTTAGTAGTGATTTAGAGAAAGCCTTCAATGAAATGCAAGAATTCTGAAGTAACTATCATAATGGGTGACTTGAATGCCAAAGTTGGAAATCAACAGGACGGATGCATAGTGGGCAAGTATGAACTAGGCTCTAGACTATCAACCTGGGGTTGGGGCTGATAGCAATGTCCTGCAAAGAACATAACATTTTTTATGTATGATGTAGTGTTGAATTTACAATGTAACCTTGAATGTATAAGGTAGCCTTGAATGTATAATGTAGCCTTTTATAATGTAGCCTTGAATTTATAATGTAGCTTTGAATTTATAATGTAGCCTTGAAATTATATTGTAGCCTTGAATTTATAATGTAGCCTTGAATTTATAATATAGCCTTGAATGTATAATATAGTCTTCAATTTATAATATAACCTTGAATGTATAATATAGTCTTCAATTTATAATATAACCTTGAATGTATAATATAGTCTTCAATTTATAATATAACCTTGAATGTATAATATAATCTTCAATTTATAATATAGCCTTGAATGTATAATATAGTCTTGAATTTATAATATAGCCTTGAATGTATAATATAGTCTTGAATTTATAATATAGCCTTGAATGTATAATATAGTCTTGAATTTATAATATAGCCTTGAATGTATAATATAGTCTTGAATTTATAATATAGCCTCTGAATGTATAATATAGTCTTCAATTTATAATATAACCTTGAATGTATAATATAGTCTTCAATTTATAATATAGCCTTGAATGTATAATATAGTCTTGAATTTATAATATAGCCTTGAATGTATAATATAGTCTTCAATTTATAATATAACCTTGAATGTATAATATAGTCTTCAATTTATAATATAACCTTGAATGTATAATATAGTCTTGAATTTATAATGTAGCCTTGAATGTATAATATAGTCTTGAATTTATAATATAACCTTGAATGTATAATATAGTCTTGAATTTATAATGTAGCCTTGAATGTATAATATAGTCTTCAATTTATAATGTAGCCTTGAATGTATAATATAGTCTTGAATTTATAATATAGCCTTGAATGTATAATATAGTCTTGAATTTATAATGTAACCTTGAATGTATAATATAGTCCTTCAATTTATAATGTAACCTTGAATGTATAATATAGTCTTGAATTTATAATATAGCTTTGAATGTATAATATAGTCTTGAATTTATAATATAACCTTGAATGTATAATATAGTCTTCAATTTATAATGTAGCCTTGAATGTATAATATAGTCTTGACTTTATAATATAGCCTTGAATGTATAATATAGTCTTGAATGTATAATATAGTCTTGAATTTATAATGTAGCCTTGAATGTATAATATAGTCTTCAATTTATAATATAGCCTTGAATGTATAATATAGTCTTGAATTTATAATATAACCTTGAATGTATAATATAGTCCTGAATTTATAATATAGCCTTGAATGTATAATATAGTCTTCAATTTATAATATAGCCTTGAATGTATAATATAGTCTTGAATTTATAATATAGCCTTGACAACGGCTCTGTAACGAAGTGGTTACGGATGCAGTTCACAATCCCGGATACTGCGTTCGAAACACAGCTGCGGGCGGTTTGGCAGCAGACCACCTCACGCTGGTGTTTATTCAATGATATTGGTGCCGGCCGTTAAGAAAGCAATGACAAACTACTGAATATAAACTTGCCCAGAAATCACGAATATCTAAACAACAAATGCTGGGGTTGACTGTGATATCATGTAAAGGATAGCTTATGAAGAACAATTACCAACCTTGGCATAATTTCAGCCCATATTATGTGCTACATCTTAACCTCCCAGTATGCGCCGCTGGTTTCTGGGTTTGGGAAGGGGAAACAGGGTTCTATAACACCGTCCCTTTCGATATCTTCCTTTGGTATCGGGTTGGGAGAGAAGCCTCGACAGCTCCTCACTCCGAAAGATGCAAACCCCTTCCAGAGCTCCAGGAAACTGAATGCCAATGCATCGGAAGGATACCACGGGATTCACAAACACAAGACACCAGTATGAGAATTCGGTATTCTATACCACGAATGTTCTAGTATCACCGCCAATCCTCTATAACCATACCACGAATGTTCTAGTATCACCGCCAATCCTCTATAACCACTCACTCCACAACACTCCTGTCACGCTTCTTCATTTCGTGTGTGACCCCCCTATGCCAAAATATGCGCAAAGCATTTCTCCATAAAGACCTCACAAGCGCATTTACTGCACAGAATAAACAAACAAACCGGTCTGGGATTTCTACTCACAGTTGGAATTTATTACGTTTTCTTTGAACCGTATGTATTAATCATTGTTTCGCCCATGGTAAGCGCGTACTGGAGTTTTACCCCGTGTAGGAATTCGTGCGCTTTTCATATGCGCTGCAAAGGAATCAGATAAGTGCTGTTTCCTTTGACATTATTCTCCAGACTTTACCGACGAGTGCAGCTCTGGGGTCGACCCACGAACTCCGTAGCTTCAGTGACGACCCCCCCCCCCCCCCCACGGAATCTCCGAGCAAATTGCACTCGTAAACCGAACGACGTAGAAAGGAATCGAACCCACAACCTTCGGAGCGCGAGGCAGACGGCATGACCATTTCGCCACGGAGTTAAAAGTCAGTTGTATATCCTTTACATGACGTTGCAGTCAACCCCTGCATTTTTTATTGTTTTTGCTGTTTGTGATTTCTTGGCAAGTTTACGTTCAGCAGTTTGCCAATGCTATCTTACCGACCGGCATCCATACCATTTCGCAACAAACAAACGCAAGCGGGTCTGCTGTTAAATTTCCCACAGCTGTGTTTTGAACGCGTTATGCGGGATTACGAACTGCACTTCGCCACGGAGACTCCCTTTAATATACCAGTTTTCTTGAATACAGGTGTGGCCACAGTCTGACCCCGGTTGTTGCTGTTGTCTTATTCTCTCTCTCTCTCTCTCTTCTCTCTCTCTCTCTCTCTCTCTCTATATATATATATATATATATATATATATATATATATATATATATATATATATATATATATATATATATATATATATCTTCTTATATATAAATTGCGATCTCCGTCTGTCTGTCTGTCTGTCTGTCTGTCTGTCTGTCCGTATGTCCTTTATTTGTTCGCGAACGGCCCATCCGATTGAGATGAAATTTTCTACACGTCTTCCTTTCATTCCAGAGCTGCCAACTGTGATATGTTTTTAGTGTGAAATCGGCTGCTTACCCAATATTATTTCATTTTTCATTTTTCATTGTAATTTCATATATCTCAGGGGACTTAACTCTGTAAAAGTTATTTCAAGGGGCATAACTTTTCTGTATAACTTATAGTCATATTGTGGCATCGTTTTCAAAGATTTATAAACTCTTTGTCCATAGTTATGTACCGGCATATGAGTTATAATAAACAATGATACAATCTGTAAGGCATTTTCAAATTTTTCATAAAAATAATGCACAATGCATAACATTGTAACTCATCTTTTTTTGCTTAAGAAGTTACTGTAGTCATGCAGGTGATTAGAAAGAGTTTTCATTAAAAATAATGGATGGTGTGTGGAAGGACATTCTTTTAAGTTACTTTTTTTATTGTATGAATTTAATGAGACGCTAACCGACAGGAGCTGGGCGAAGCCACGCGGGTCAGATAGATAGACAGACCCACCTTTTCGCTGCAGTTGTCTACAGGCATATGCGTTAAAATCCTCCTCCTACTCTCCCCTCCTCCTCCTCCTACCCTCCCCCTCCTCCCTCTCCCTCCTCCCTCCTCCTCCTCCTTCCTCCTCCTCCTCCCTCTTCCTCCTACCTCCTCCCTCTTCCTCCTACCTCCTCGCCCTCCTAATCACTCCTCTTCCTTCCTCCTCCCTTCTCCTCCTCTCTCCTCCCACTCCCTCCTCCTCCCTCCTTCTAATTATACGTCCTCCCTCTCATCCATCCTCCTCCCTCCTCCTCCTCCCTCCTCCTCCCTCCTCCTCATCCCGCCTCCTCCTTCCTCCTCATCCTCTCTCCTCCTCCCTCTACCTCCTCCCTCCTCCTCCCTCCACATCCCTCCTCCTCCCTCCACATCCCTCCTCCTCCTCCTCCTCCTCATCCCTCTACCTCCTCCCTCCTCCTCCCCTCCTCCTCTCTCCTCCTCTTAATCCCTCCTCCTCCCTCCTATTCCTCCCTACTCCTACTCCTCCCTCCTCCTCCTCCTACGTCCTCCCCCTCATCCCTCCTACTCCCTCCTCCTCCTTCTCATCCCTTTGTCTCCCTCCTCCACCTACCTCCTCCTCCTCTTAATCCTCCCTCCTCCTCCCTCCTCATCCCTCTCCTCCTCCCTCCTCATCCCTCCTCCTCCCTTCTCCTCCTCCCTCCTCATCCTCTCTCCTCCACCCTCCTCCTCCTCCCTCCACATCCCTCCTCCTCCCTCTTCCTCCCTCTCCTCCTCCATCCTCCTCATCTCTCCTCCTCCCTTCTCCTCCTCCCTCCTCATCCTCTCTCCTCCTCCCTCTACCTCCTCCCTCCACATCCCTCCTCCTCCTCCCTCTTCCTCCTCCTCCCTCCTCCCTCCTCCCTCCTCCTTCTCCTCCCTCCTCCTTCTCGCTCCTCCTTCTCCCTCTTCCTCCTCCCTCCTCCTAATCACTCCTCTTCCTTCCTCCTCCCTTCTCCTCCTCTCTCCTCCTACTCCCTCCTCCTCCTCCT
>JACEFZ010017307.1:80000-85000 GCA_014155875.1 Cepaea nemoralis | reverse complement strand
TCTATATCTCTCTATCTCTGTCGCTCTCTATCCCTCTGTCTCTATATTGCCCTCTTTGTCCCTCTCTATCTCTCTGTCTCTCTTGTTCTCTCTATCTCGCTGTCTCTGTCACTCTCTCTGTCTCTCTCATTCTCTCTGTCTCTCTCACTCTCTCTCTGTCTCTCTTGTTCTCTCTATCTCGCTGTCTCTGTCACTCTCTCTGTCTCTCTCATTCTCTCTGTCTCTCTCGCTCTCTCTCTCTGTCTCTTTCTATCTCTTTCTGCCTCTCCATGTCTCTCTCTGTCTTTCTCTATCTATATGTTTCGCTCGCTCTCTCTGTCTGCCTCTGTCTCTATCTATATCTCTGTAACTGTCTCTTACTCTCTCTCTCTCTCTCTCTCTCTATGTCTCTATCTCTCAGTCTCTATCTCTCTATGTCTCTCTATGTCTCTCTCTATCTCTCTGCAGCTCTCTCTCTGTCTCTATCCCCCTGTCTCTGTCTCTATCTCCCTGTCTCTCTCTATCTCTCTGTCTCTATCTCTCTATCTCTATCTCTCTCTCTGTCTCTTTCTGTCTCTCCATCTGTGTCTCTATCTTTGTCTCTATCTTTATTGCTCTGTTTCTCCTTCCCCCCTCCCACCATTTATGTAACCCTCTTCAAAATCCTGTCGGACATATTCCTAGCCAAGAGCCAGGTTCTGTTTCCGGCAAGGTACAAACCGAGCTCCTTAATCAGTCTCCGAGTGTCTGAAATCACACGAGAACTGACTTGAAATCACACGAGAACTGACTTGAAATCATACGAGAACTGACTTCAAGCACGCACATCTGCCGCCAGGCTCCCATAAGCCACCGTGACCATGTGTGCAGCAAATGTAGCGCCCTTTAACAAACCCATTGCCGAACATAAAGAAGGTTTGAACCACATAAAAATTGATGGCGAAAAATGGTAAGTAAAGTTGTGTCTCAGTTATGACTTAAAAGTTGGTAATATGGTAGCAGACATGTTGTATTATATATCAAAGTTAAAAGATGTTGCTTAGGTAAAACTATCGTATTGAGATTTTATTTAAGATAAGATTTTGCAATGACATTTCGGAAACATAAAGTCGCTTAAGACGATTAATCATCCCGTGGCACTTTATATGTCAAAATATAAAATGTAAAAATATGTCAAATTAAAGGGGGTTGCATGATGAAAACTACTGTGTATAAGCCCCTGGAAGATCGTAAAGTGGTTTGAGACGTTTAATTATCTCATGACACTTAATCAGTTAAGTTCCTGTCCATCTGGCACTTGATAGTGGGCCCTTAAGTGCTGGGATACACCCTAGACCAGTCAGTAGTTCTCAACCTTTTTTGGCCCATGCACCCCTTCACCACGTGTTCAGGATGTCATCCCCCCCCCCCTTTTCGAATTTCATCCCTATAAATCCCCCCCCGGCCGGGGGGGGGGGGGTCCCACACTTTATACGTAAAAATGGAAGCTAACTTTAATAGCACATACTAGAACAAGTCTACATAAAACGTGATTTGCGGGTCTACTTACGTTATAAAACGAATTTCAGAAGGGCGAGAAGTACAGAACCGTAAAGTATGGAGGGAAAACAATATCAAGTAATCGGATCTTGTATTAACGCGATCTTGAAATAATATTAATTCCCCCCCCCCCCCCGGACACCCTAAAATTCCCCCCTGGGAGGGAGGGGGTGGGAGAATCACTACCCTAGACGATGTGAACACAATGAAGGGAAAATATAAAATAAGGCAGCTCGAGGAAAGAAGGAACCCAGACATCTACAGGCTAACTGTCACTGTCCGTCATCTACTGGAACCCAGACATCTACAGGCTAACTGTCACTGTCCGTCATCTACTGGAACCCAGACATCTACAGGCTAACTGTCACTGTCCGTCACCTACTGGAACCCAGACATCTACAGGCTAACTGTCACTGTCCGTCATCTACTGGAACCCAGACATCTACAGGCTAACTGTCACTGTCCGTCACCTACTGGAACCCAGACATCTACAGGCTAACTGTCACTGTCCGACACCTACTGGAACCCAGACATCTACAGGCTAACTGTCGCTGTCCGTCACCTACTGGAACCCAGACATCTACAGGCTAACTGTCGCTGTCCGTCACCTACTGGAACCCAGACATCTACAGGCTAACTGTCGCTGTCCGTCACCTACTGGAACCCAGACATCTACAGGCTAACTGTCGCTGTCCGTCACCTACTGGAACCCAGACATCTACAGGCTAACTGTCGCTGTCCGTCACCTACTGGAACCCAGACATCTACAGGCTAACTGTCGCTGTCCGTCACCTACTGGAACCCAGACATCTACAGGCTAACTGTCGCTGTCCGACACCTACTGGAACCCAGACATCTACAGGCTAACTGTCGCTGTCCGACACCTACTGGAACCCAGACATCTACAGGCTAACTGTCGCTGTCCGACACCTACTGGAACCCAGACATCTACAGGCTAACTGTCGCTGTCCGACACCTACTGGAACCCAGACATCTACAGGCTAACTGTCGCTGTCCGACACCTACTGGAACCCAGACATCTACAGGCTAACTGTCGCTGTCCGACACCTACTGGAACCCAGACATCTACAGGCTAACTGTCGCTGTCCGTCATCTACTGGAACCCAGACATCTACAGGCTAACTGTCGCTGTCCGTCATCTACTGGAACCCAGACATCTACAGGCTAACTGTCGCTGTCCGTCATCTACTGGAACCCAGACATCTACAGGCTAACTGTCGCTGTCCGTCACCTACTGGAACCCAGACATCTACAGGCTAACTGTCGCTGTCCGTCACCTACTGGAACCCAGACATCTACAGGCTAACTGTCGCTGTCCGACACCTACTGGAACCCAGACATCTACAGGCTAACTGTCGCTGTCCGACACCTACTGGAACCCAGACATCTACAGGCTAACTGTCGCTGTCCGTCACCTACTGGAACCCAGACATCTACAGGCTAACTGTCGCTGTCCGTCACCTACTGGAACCCAGACATCTACAGGCTAACTGTCACTGTCCGTCACCTACTGGAACCCAGACATCTACAGGCTAACTGTCACTGTCCGTCATCTACTTCCTATAGTACCTTGCGGTGTGGGACAGGGGGTTCTTGAGCATGGGGCATTAAGCCAGCCTGGCAAGTGCAGTCGCCAAGAACTGTGCAGGTTAGGGATGGGGGGTTTCCCCCCCCCCCCTCCCCGGCAGAATAAAAATCCGCGCTTACTGAGGATTCGAACCCGGGTCTCCAGAAGGAGAACACGGTATGCTTAGCCACTCGAAATTTATGAAGGTTAGTTAGTTGCATGTCCTGTACAGGATGTCGCAGTCAACCCCAGCATTTTTGTGGATGCTTGTGATTTACTTTGCATGTTTACGTTCAGTAGTTTGCCTCACCAACGCTCATAGCATTTATCAAGGGATTTTTTTTTTGCGTATCCCTTACGGGACGTTGCAGTCAACACCAGCATTTTCAGCTGCTGTTGATGTACTAGGCAAGTGTTACGCTCAGTAGTTTGCCATTGCTTTCTGAACGACCGGCCCCTATACCTTTTTTCGAAAAAACCAGCACCGCTGTGTTTCGAACCCGGGTATACGGGCTCACAAAGCCCTTAGCCACAGAGACTATCAAGGGATAGCACAATCTATATATATATATAAAACACGATGTATGTATGTCCGTCCGTTTTTTATGCGTTCGCGAACGGTCCATCCGATTGAGATGAAATTTTCTACACGTTTTCTTTTAATTCCTGTGCAACATTCTGTCATAGTTTTTTAGTATAAAATCGGCTACTTACTTACTACAATTTAATATTTAATTTTTCATTATAATTTATATATAGCAAGGGGACTTAACTCTAGAAAAGTTATTTTAAGGGGCATACCTTTTAATAACATTTCTATATACTTTATAGTCATATTGTTGCATCGTTTTCAAAGATTTATAAACTCTTTGTCTATAGTTGTTTACAGGCATATGAGTTATAATAAATAATGATATAATCTTTAAGGCATTTTCAAAGTTTTCATAAAAATATGCATAATGCATAACATTGTAACTCATCTTTTTATGCTTAAAGAAGTTATCAACAATCATGTAGGTGATTAAAAACAGTTTTAATTAAAAATAATGGATGGTGTGTGGAAGGACATTCTTTTAAGTTACTGTGTGAATTTAATGAGACGCTCCCCGCCAGGAGCTGGGCGAAGCCACGCCGGGTCAGATAGATAGACAGACAGACAGATAGATAGTCGGGAACGGGAGCTTATATGACTACTTATATGAATTAAATGAGATGCTCCCCACCAGGGACTGGGTGAGGCCGGGCCGGCTCAGACAGACAGACAGATAGACAGAAAGACAGACAGACAGATAGTCGGGAACGGGAGCTTATATGACTACGTAAATGAATTAAATGAGATGCTCCCCACCAGGGACTGGGTGAAGCCGGGCCGGGTCAGACAGATAGACAGACAGACAGACAGATAGTCGGGAACGGGAGCTTATATGACTACGTATATGAATTAAATGAGATGCTCTCCACCAGGGACTGGGTGAAGCCGGGCCGGGTCAGCCAGACAGACAGACAGACAGACAGACAGACTGATAGATCCCCTCCAGGGACTGGGCGAAGCCGGGCCGGGTCAGCTAGTAAATTAATAAAACAAGAAATACACACCTGTAAAACTGAAGTACCATCACAATTCCAAATAAACAGTAATTTAATAAGTATACAAACAACGAATCGAGTCTGTCATGGAAATGCAAATATGAGAAAAGGTATCAGTATTTTGTTGTGTGCTGACGAAGATCTTAGTCGCAACGTCCATTCTCACTTGTGATTGCGTTCTTGTAAAACTTGCCGATGTTGCGTCTCGTGTTTGTTGATTTACTCAATTGAAAATATGGGACTAGGGCGAATAGCTAGAGGACGGGATTGTAGTCGTTAACTTTATATCACCGATCTATAGTTAGCT
>JACEFZ010017307.1:0-75000 GCA_014155875.1 Cepaea nemoralis | reverse complement strand
TACTGCCGTGATTTCTTTCTCGGCAACAGGACACTGTTTATCACTTTACTGCCGTTATTTCTTTCTCAACAACAGGATCCCGTTTATCACTTTACTGCCGTGATTTCTTTCTCGGCAACAGGATCCCGTTCTCGGCAACAGGGTCATGTTTATCACTTTACTGTCGTGATTTCTTTCTCGGCAACAGGGTCATGTTTATCACTTTACTGTCGTGATTTCTTTCTCGGCAACAGGATCCCGTTTATCAATTTACTGCCATGATTTCTTTCTCAACAACTGGAACCCGTTTATTACTTTACCTTTTTTCGGAATAACTCAAATTTATGACCTTATGACCTTATCTTTCTCAACAAAACACATTTATCTTGACTTCTTTCTGAAAACACAAACGTATCACTCTAATGTTATTATGTCTTTCATAAAAACACAAATATACCACTTTATTGCTCTGATTTCTTTCTCAACAGATTTATAACGCCATGCTGCGGGTCCTGTGGTCCCTAACATGCTTGAACCTACTACAGATGGCCAGGAGCTCCAGAAGTCTCCAGCCAAACATCGTATTTATCATGGTCGATGATTTGGGCTACAACGACGTAGGATACCACAAATCCCATATTAGGTAATGGAAATGTGATCCATGTTTTCACACTTGTTACTCTTTAGCCTTTATCTGCAGCACTCCACTGATCCTGGTATCTTCGTGAATTATCATCCTTTGCATTATGGCTTTAGGAGTTACATCCCTTTTTGTTCAGGGCTGTAGAGGTAGGTATCTTAATGTCATGTTTAATCTTTCCTTATCTACCCTGGGATGTAGAGGTACCTTACAGTCTTGTTTAGTCTTTCCTCTTCTACCCTGGGGTGTAGAGGTATCTTACAGTCTTGTTTAATCTTTCCTCTTCTACCCTGGGATGTAGAGGTACCTTACAGTCTTGTTTAGTCTTTCCTCTTCTACCCTGGGTGTAGAGGTATCTTACAGTCTTGTTTAGGTCCTTTCCTCTCTTCTACCCTTGGGTGTAGAGGTACCTTACAGTCTTGTTTAGTCTTTCCTCTTCTACCTGGGGTGTAGAGGTAGTCTTACAGTCTTGTTTAGTCTTTCCTCTTCTACCCTGGATGTAGAGGTATCTTACAGTCTTGTTTAATCTTTCCTCTTCTACCCTGGGGTGTAGAGGTACCTTACAGTCTTGTTTAGTCTTTCCTTCTTCTACCCTGGATGTAGAGGTATCTTACAGTCTTGTTTAATCTTCCTCTTCTACCCTGGGGTGTAGAGGTACCTACAGTCTTGTTTAGTCTTTCCTCTTCTACCCTGGGTGTAGAGGTACCTTACAGTCTTGTTTAGTCTTTCCTCTTCTACCCTGGGGTGTAGAGGTACCTTACAGTCTTGTTTAGTCTTTCCTCTTCTACCCTGGGGTGTAGAGGTACCTTACAGTCTTGTTTAGTCTTTCCTCTTCTACCCTGGGATGTAGAGGAACCTTAAAGTCTCCTTTAGTCTTTCCTCTTCTACCCTGGGATGTAGAGGTATCTTACAGTCTTGTTTAGTCTTTCCTCTTCTACCCTGGGGTGTAGAGGTATCTTACAGTCTTGTTTAGTCTTTCCTCTTCTACCCTGGGGTGTAGAGGTATCTTACAGTCTTGTTTAGTCTTTCCTCTTCTACCCTGGGATGTAGAGGTATCTTACAGTCTTGTTTAGTCTTTCCTCTTCTACCCTGGGGTGTATAGGTATCTTACAGTCTTGTTTAGTCTTTCCTCTTCTACTCTGTGACATACAGACATCTCATAACTTGTCTGATCTTGTCTTTCCTCTTCTACCCTGGGGTGTAGAGGTACTTACGGAGTTTGTTTAGCTCTCTTCCTCTTCTACCCTGGGATGTAGAGGTATCTTACAGTCTTGTTTAGTCTTTCCTCTTCTACCCTGGGATGTAGAGTGTAGCTTACAGTCTTGTTTAGTCTTTACTCTTCTACCCTGGGGTGTAGAGGTATCTTACAGTCTTGTTTAGTCTTTCCTCTTCTACCCTGGGTGTAGAGGTATCTTACAGTCTTGTTTTAGTCTTTCCTCTTCTACTCTGTGACATACAGACATCTCATAACTTGTCTGATCTTGTCTTTCCTCTTCTACCGTGGGGTGTAGAGGTATCTTACAGTCTTGTTTAGTCTTTCCTCTTCTACCCTGGGATGTAGAGGTATCTTACAGTCTTGTTTAGTCTTTCCTCTTCTACCCTGGGGTGTAGAGGTATCTTACAGTCTTGTTTAGTCTTTCCTCTTCTACCCTGGGGTGTAGAGGTATCTTACAGTCTTGTTTAATCTTTCCTCTTCTACCCTGGGGTGTAGAGGTATCTTAAAGTCTTGTTTAGTCTTTCCTCTTCTACCCTGGGGTGTAGAGGTATCTTACAATCTTGTTTAGTCTTTCCTCTTCTACCCTGGGTGTAGAGGTATCTTACAGTCTTGTTTAGTCTTTCCTCTTCTACCCTGGGGTGTAGAGGTATCTTACAGTCTTGTTTAGTCTTTCCTCTTCTACCCTGGGGTGTAGAGGTATCTTACAGTCTTGTTTAGTCTTTCCTCTTCTACCCTGGGTGTAGAGGTACCTTACGAGTCTTGTTTAGTCTTTTTCCTCTTCTACCCTGGGGTGTAGAGGGTATTTACAGTCTTGTTTAGTCTTTCCTCTCTACCCTGGGATGTAGAGGTATCTTACAATCTTGTTTAGTCCTTTCCTCTTCTACCCTGGGGTGTAGAGGTATCTTACAGTCCTTGTTTAGTCTTTCCTCTTATACCCTAGGGTGTAGAGGTATCTTGCAGTCTTGTTTAGTCTTCCTCTTCTACTCTGTGACATATAGACATCCCATAACTTGTCTGATCTTGTCTTTCCTCTTCTACCCGGGGTGTAGAGGTATCTTACAGTCTTGTTTAGTCTTTCCTCTTCTACCCTGTGATGTAGAGGTACCTTACAGTCTTGTTTAGTCTTTCCTCTTCTACCCAGGGATGTAGAGGTACCTTACAGTCTTGTTAGTCTTTCCTCTTCTACCCTGGGATGTAGAGGTAGATTACAGTCTTGTTTAGTCTTTCCTCTTCTACCCTGGGATGTAGAGGTATCTTACAATCTTGTTTAGTCTTTCCTCTTCTACTATGGGGTGTAGAGGTATCTTACAATCTTGTTTAGTCTTTCCTCTTCTACTATGGGGTGTAGAGGTACCGTACAGTCTTGTTTAGTCTTTTCTCTTCTACCCTGGGGTGTAGAGGTACCTTACAGTCTTGTTAGTCTTTCCTCTTCTACCCTGGGATGTAGAGGTAGATTACAGTCTTGTTTAGTCTTTCCTCTTCTTCTTCTGTTTTTTTTTTAAATATTCACATATCCTTTACAGGACATCACTGTCAACATCAGCATCTTTCAGCTGACTGTTGATTTCTTGGCAAGATTACGCTCAGTAGTTTGCCATTGCTTTATGGGCGACCGGCCCACATACCCCTAAGTTACCGACGCAGAGAGAACCGCCACCGATTCTCGCGCACGTCACGTTACTCACGAAAGTATACAGGGATTATGGAGAAAGTCGTGTAACCCCTAGACCAGCTTTCCTCTTCTACCCTTGGATATACAGAGACATTTCACTACTTGTCCAGTCTTTTCTCTTCTACCCTAGGATATAGAGGCATTTCACTACTTTTCTAGTCTTTTCTCTTCTACTCTGAGATACAGAGGCACTGCACAATCTTGTCTAGTCTTTCATCTTCTATCCTAGGACACTCAGACAGACAGACATGCAAGCAGGCGGACGGTCGGACAGACAGACAGACAGATATAGAACTTTGATAAGCAAAAGATAAGAGAGAGAGGGGGAGAGAGAGATTGAAGAGAGAACAATATTGACCTTTCTAACTAAATTACCTCATATCCCCCCCCCCCCCCCCCCCCCCCCCCACCTATTCCGCTCTCTTTCCCCTACAATACAAGGGATGCAATTCAAACTCACGTTTTCGTGGTCTGTACATGAATACACATTATTACATCCCTTTCATTGCAACCGGAAATCCCAGTCTACGTCCTACGTGTAGTTTATTTGTCACGAAGGGGAAGGCTGACTAATCAAACCTCTCGCTTCTATGGCGATGCAAATGGGTGTCATACCAACCTGTCATTGTTCTCTGTCATCTGACATCACGATTATTCTAGTGTCTGGTATCATGGCTACAAACAATAATTAAAAACCATATTTAACTAAACAAACAAACGTGATGGAAAGTACCTGATCAACACTCCATTGTCCTGAGCCTTAACCTCTGTGACTTTAAGATGTCTAGGTCGCCAGATACACACACTAAATGATTCTCGGCCTTTTGGCTGTGAGGATCACATGACACACAGGGACGTGGGGACTTAATGGGGCAGCTCTGACCCGTTGGGGGAAAGCAGAGACCATTAAAAACAATTTTTCTTTAAAGTCAGGTACACGTCCAGTTTCAGCTTGCGTTGATCATTATCGCTTCTCGACCTTTTAACTAATATCAAAATGTAGCCATTTGCACTTGATCTTGCCACATTAAATGTACCTAGTATTGATGAGCCGGCTTCGTGGCTTAGAGGTTATGACTTTTCTCCGTAATCTCGTATACTCTCGTCGGTAACGTGATGACGGTGAGAATCAGCAGTAGTTCGAACCGCATCGGTAACTTACAGGGTATGTGAGCCGGCCGCTCAGAAAGCAATGGCAAACTACTGAGCTAATCTTGCCAAGAAATCAACATACAGCTGAAAGATGCTGGTGTTGACAGCGATGTCCTGTAAAGGATATGCAAAAAAAAAAAAAAAAAAAAATTGATGAACACATTAAAGACCTCTTCGTTTTTCAAGACCGGTCTCTTCGGCTAAGGGCTTGCGAACGTGGTTTATGAGCCCATATACCCGGGTTCGAAACGCAGCGGTTTTTTTTATTTTATTTTATTTTTTATTAATGTCTCTTCAGTCTGCTAAATTTTCTGATAAATTAGTTCACAAAAAACAACCCCACTTAACATTTACACAGTGACAATATTGCCCTCCTCTCTCTCTCTCTATCAATTACTATTACTGGGCACGTTGGCATCCATGGCGTAGGGGTAGAAAACGCAGTTTCTTCCACAATTCACATACCAGGTTCAAAGTCAGATGCTTGGGGAGCAGATCCCGTTCTGTTGATTTTCACAATAGCATGAGAATGGTATGCTTGCCAGTTGTTCAGAAAGCCATGGCAAACTACTTAAAGTAAATGTGTACAGAAATCACAAATAGCCAAAATATGCTGGGGCTGACTGTAATGTCCTGTAATTGAAATGCACCTAACCTTTTTTTAACGAGATTGAGTGTCAGGCGTTCAGAAGGCAATGGCAGAAATTGTCTTGAAACTAACAAACAGCTAATTTACGGTATAGGAGCCGGTCGTTCAGAAAGCAATGGCAAACTACTGAACGTAAAATTTGCCCAGGAATCACGAACAGCAAAAATGCTGGGGTTGACTGATACGTCCTGTGAAGGACATGCAACTTAATTAAATATGGCCCCAAGGTTGATCATGTCTTTTAAAATGGCTACTAGAGATGTAGTTAAATAAAGACTCTTCATGAGAGACTGGTATAGTACCAGTTGGTCACAGAAATTGCCGGCCTAAACTCTGCATCCCCAATATGCCTAAATGGCATGTCTGTAGCTATATTTGCTATATGAGTATTTTGCAACTGCTTCTAAATCCCTGTGTGCGGTTGTTCCTTTCTACCACATGTTGCCAGCTTGTCACCCGAAGCCCGTGAGTTTTTTTAGTGACATCAAGCTTAGTGGTCTAAAATTATGGTATCTGTCTCTAACTGGAGAATATTGCTTAATGTACATCTCATTGGCATATTGCCGTCTTGACAGACGATAGTTTATTACATTGTGCTTCAAAAGGGCTTAATAACTACAACCCATGGCGGTGGCGAAGGTGACTGTTAAGGCCAATTCGCCCTGTAAAAATGTAACATAAACCCATACATTCAATGCACCATACACTTGTACACTCAATATCACTCAGTACCATACACATGTACACTCAATATCACTCAGTACCATACACCTGTACACTCAATATCACTCAGTACCATACACCTGTACACTCAATATCGCTCAGTACCAAATGGCTCTGTGCCAAAGGGGGTTACAAATGCAATTCGTAACCTCCGCATACCGCGTTTGAAACACAGGAGCGGGCGATGTTTAAGCAGACTGCCTTGCGTTGGTTGTCATACAATGGTATGAGTGCGGATCATTCAGAATTCAAAAGCAAACTACTGAACTACATGCCAAGAAATCACAAACAGCCAAATTATGCTGGGGTTGATTGCGACGCCCTGTAAAAGATATGCAATTAAAAAACCATACCCTGTACATTCAATATCACACAGTACCGTACACCTGTATACTCAGTTTTACCTTTTGTGTGTGCGTGTGTGTCCAGGACACCTGAGATTGACAGACTGTCCAGGGAAGGTGTCCGGCTGGAGAACTACTATGTGCAGCCAATCTGTACACCCACACGGAGTGTCTTCATGTCGGGGAGATACCAGATTCACACAGGTAAAATATACTCACACATATAAAATATATTCACATGAGTAAAATACATTAGTCATTAGTCGTTAGTCACGGTTCCAACTTCACGGCAAAGGGTGACCCTGTAATGGTGTTCCGGTGCCAGTAAATATCACACAAAACACTCCTCACTGTCCCAAGTGAAAAGTGGAAAAGATATCAGTCCTGACAAACTAACAGCACGCATAAGCTTACATGCATAAGGTCGCTGCCAGAATGCCAACACAACAGTCCGCCACTAACATTACAGTTCATCGTCAATAGAAGAGGCAGTGACTAGAAAACCAGCAGTCACACACGCATTACTGCATAAGACAAAACCAGCTAGTTCAGTAACCAGCTGTCCGCCATTTTTATGATCATGCAGTTCACAACACAAACAACTGCAGACAGATGTAAAAACATTCCACATTAAATCCACAGCTCACAGTGTTGCTCCACATACTTAACTTTTAAGTTGGGCGACGGAACCATGTACTACCAATTCAGCATGAGGATAATGCATAAGCAAACCATAGCCAAAACCAAACACTCCAGAGGCCTTAACAGTGTATTAGCATATCCGCCATACTGGACAGGAAGTGCAGCCACTTTGCCAATCATATATGTATACTGCGGGAAGTCAAAAGTTAAACAGGCAGACATAACGGCTGGTGGTTTCATTTGTTATCTTCTGAAAGATTTATTGATGCTTTGAGGCTTTGGTCGTCTGAGTTATAAAAATGGTTTATATCTGTTGGATAGAGGTTGGACTATTCTCCAAAACCAGTACAGAAGCATGATCTCCATGAAGATTGTCTTGCACAGCTCTCTTTTCCATCTCCAAGTTCAGAAACCAGTGGGGTATATAAGTCTGGTACTGCAGACACCTGCACAGAGGTATGGCCATCATTGGAAAACTGGCTAGGCTGTGAATCCAGCCTCTTGATAGGACGTATCACAAAGAAATATCCAAGGTGTGTGTGAGATCTGGTCTTTTGTCTTGTGATCTCAGCGGTCTGATCGACATGACAGAACATGACAATACATGAGAGGATATGACAGATTGTGACAGAACATGATAGAGTGTGGCATTGCTCCCCCGATGTGTCTCCACCTTGCCGTGGTGGGGGAGCTTGAGTGTCCCGTTGACCCCATGTGCTTGCCGATGGGTGAAAACTACATATCGGACAGTGTATGGGATAGGGACCAGACTAAGAGAGACACAACCTGCTGCTCTGCAGGAGACTGAGGATAGCAGTCAAAAGTTTAAATCAGGCGCATGAAGGCAGTTCTTGTTTCGGACAATACTCTAAGGTTCTCTGTCGAGGGTTTAGGCTGAACGCCTCTAAGCCACAGACCCTCGGATCTGAGAGTCGGGCCGATATCCACCTACCGAAAAATTGGAATCGAGATACTGAGCAAGCTACATGCCCAGTTGTGATACTTGTTTGAAGGCTCTCAGCTGAGGGATATGTTGGATTCCCGGATGAGATGGCCTGGCCGTTTCTCACTGACTGCTGCACGAAGGTAAGGTGCTGAGCCGGCAGCACATGTAGCCTACCTCGTGAGCGAGTACAAAAAGTCAGTAAAATGCCCCAGTCGAAGAAAATGGTTACGAAAAAGTCTGTATCTAACTCATAGAGAGTGTAGATAAAAGTGGAGAAACGTCTCAATAACGCGAAATGGAACGCACGGCGAGCGAACCTATTGCGTGGTCCAAAGTCAAAAGCAAAAGCTTACCGAGTGGATGTCGCCCGCAGTCTGACCGCCCCTGGAGCTCACTTGAGCGACCAGTGGCAAGCGAGATGCCCAATACATGGAAGTGAGGAACTAAAGCAGCCATGAGCAGGACGTGGCAACTCCTCGGGTGAGCCCAGTCTCGGAGCAATATGTGCCGGCTCTGCAATTATGGAAGCCTCCTTGGATAGCGAGGGACTGCCCATTGTCTGCCCCTGCCTTCCCTTGAGGGCCGACCGCGATGTCGTTTGTCGTTCTATCTTGACCAGCTGAGATGTGGGCGACATCACAACAGTCTAACGTGCCTCGAAATCAGAGGAAGGTTAACCTCATTAAAAAATGCCCGCCGGAAGTCGGAAGTGTCGTCCTACGGGTGGCAAACTAAAAATTGACACTACGCAATTACGTCCGAGTGAAATGTCTCGTCCGAATGTCTCTCGTGCTAGGAACAGCTCTGACTACCTAGTTTCCGAATGCCGCTCTTGTTCGGAACAGCTCTGACTAGGTAGTTTTCCGAATGTCCGCCGTGCCTGGAACAGCTCTGATGGGTACAGGGACAAGCACATGTCCGAAAACTCGCTTAGTGGAAACCAACCGCAGAGCTGACTGGTTTGTGCAGGAACGGCCCAGGGCGAGAGTAATGCCCAATATATTGAAGTGAGGAATTAAAACAGCCATGAGCAGGACGTGACGATTCCCTCGGTAAACCCAGCACCAGAGCGTTATGTGCCGGCTCTGCAATTATGGAAGCCACCCAGGATGGCGGAAAATGCTATGGACTGTCCCTGCCTTCACTTGAGGGATGACCGTGTAGTCTTCGACTGTTCCAACTTGACCAGCTGAGACGTGGACGGTACCACAAAAGTGAGAGTCTCCCAGGATTGCTAACCTGGTCAAAAATGCACGCTAAAAGTCGGATGTGTTGGCCTGAGGGTTTCGACCCGAGGGTGCCTAACCAGACACACCGCAATCACATCTGAAAAAATCACTCCGGATGAACGCAAAGAAGAAGAAGAAGAGTGTGGCAGAATGTGAAAAATATGACAGAACCTGACAGACCATGAGAGAACTTAACAGAAAATATCAGAACATAACAGACATTCAGCGAAATGGGATTTTTTAACAACTGCACGAGAAATATCACAAATGTGATCGGAGAATTTTTATTTTAAAAAAAAACAGTTTGTAGTGATTGCTTGTAATAGAATAAAGTATCTCCAGTTGCAATAAAAAAAATAAGTATCAGACTCAGGCAATTTTGAAGCAGATCGCATTGTCTTAAATTTCATAATGGTATGCGTGTCGGCTGTTTAGAAATCAATGGCAAACTACTGAACAAGAAATTACGTAGAAAATAAGAAAGGTGTGTGTTTACATTCATTAAGAGAATACATTGTTTTGAAATCAGAAACAGTCAATAAATGTTGGGGTTGACTGCCACCACATCCTATAAAGGGCATGTAACTAACAGACCGTGTCGCGTTGTGTTATAACGTGTTGGTCGTTCAGAAAGCTATGGCAAACTACTGAACGTAAAATTTGCCTAGTACATCAACAGCAGCTGGAAAATGCTGGTGTTGACTGCAGCGTCCTGCAAGGGATATGCAACATTAAAAAAAAAAATTAATAACTAACTTTAAGCAAAGATATCAAACCAACAACATTACACTATTTCACACTCTCACTTTCTGTTTCCCAACTCTCTCTCTCTCTCCCCACAAGGTCTGCAGCATGGAGTTATAGGTCCCACCCAGGCCATGGCACTGCCCCTGGGATCGTCCACACTGGCAGACAAGCTTAGCCAGGTGGGATATGCCACCTACGCTGTCGGCAAGTGGCACCTGGGCTTCTACAAGAAGAAATTCCTGCCAACCAGACGTGGCTTTGACAGGTTTTATGGTTTCTATACGGGCGCTGGCGACTACTTCAGACACAAGTATGCTGTTCTGTTTTTGTCCATTATTACAATCATTATTATCATCACCACCATCGTTATGGTAATTAATGTCATCATCATCTTTATGATCATCAGTCTTTATTACGATCATCATCATCATCATCATCATCATCATCATCATCATCATCATCATCACAATCATCATCGCTACTAATATCCAAATCATTACTACTATCATTATTATCACAATCATCATTACCACCAGATACCATCATTATAATCATCACAATTATCATTACCATCAGTTATAATTGTCATCATCATCTTCATTATCATCACCACTGTCATAATTATCCACATCATCATCATCCTCATCATCATCACCGTCATCATCATCATCATCATCATCATCATCATCATCATCATCATCATCATCATCATCACAATTATCATTACCATCATCATCACAATTATCATTTCCATCATTATCACAATTATCATTACCATCATAATCACAATTATCATTACCATCATCATCACAATTATCATTACCATCATTATAATCATCACAATTATCATTACCATCATCATCACAATTATCATTACCATCATCATCACAATTATCATTACCATCATCATCATCACAATTATCATTTCCATTATCGTCACAATTATCATTACCATCATCATCACAATTATCATTTCCATCATCATCACAATTATCATTACCATCATCATCACAATTATCATTTCCATCATCATCACATTTATCATTACCATCATCATCACAATTATCATTTCCATCATCATCACAATTATCATTACCATCATCATCACAATTATCATTACCATCATCATCACAATTATCATTACCATCATCATCATAATTATCATTACCATCATCATCATCACAATTATCATTTCCATCATCACCACAATTATCATTACCATCATCATCACAATTATCATTACCATCATCATCACAATTATCATTACCATCATCATCATCACAATTATCATTACCATCATCATCACAATTATCATTTCCATCATCATCACAATTATCATTACCATCATCATCACAATTATCATTTCCATCATTATCACATTTATCATTACCATCATCATCACAATTATCATTTCCATCATCATCACAATTATCATTACCATCATCATCACAATTATCATTACCATCATCATCACAATTATCATTACCATCATCATCACAATTATCATTACCATCATCATCATCACAATTATCATTTCCATCATCATCACAATTATCATTTCCATCATCATCACAATTATCATTACCATCATCATCACAATTATCATTTCCATCATCATCACAATTATCATTTCCATCATCATCACAATTATCATTACCATCATCATCACAATTATCATTTCCATCATCATCACGATTATCATTACCATCATCATCACAATTATCATTTCCATCATCATCACAATTATCATTACCATCATCATCATCACAATTATCATTACCATCATCATCACAATTATCATTTCCATCATCATCACAATTATCATTACCATCATCATCATCACAATTATCATTACCATCATCATCACAATTATCATTTCCATCATCATCACAATTATCATTACCATCATCATCATCACAATTATCATTACCATCATCATCACAATTATCATTTCCATCATCATCACAATCATCATTACCATCATCATCACAATCATCATTACCATCATCATCACAATCATCATTACCATCATCATCACAATTATCATTACCATCGTCATCACAATTGTCATTACCATCATCATCACAATCATCATTACCATCATCATCACAATCATCATTACCATCATCATCACAATCATCATTACCATCATCATCACAATTATCATTACCATCATCATCACAATCATCATTACCATCGTCATCACAATTATTTCCATCATCATCACAATTATTTCCATCATCATCACATTTATCGGTGCCATCATAATCACAATTAGCAAAATCATTTTTATCACAATTATCATTACCATAATGTCATCATTATCATAATGTGGTCATAAATGTGGTCAATGATGAGGTCAAGAACATGGTCCTTAATGTGATCAATAATATGGTCATAACATGGTCAATTATGTGGTCAATATCAAGCTTTTTTTGTTTGTTTGCATATCCTTTACAGGACATTGCTGTCAA
Source organism: Cepaea nemoralis (assembly GCA_014155875.1). Taxonomy (NCBI): domain Eukaryota; kingdom Metazoa; phylum Mollusca; class Gastropoda; order Stylommatophora; family Helicidae; genus Cepaea; species Cepaea nemoralis. The sequence goes on along the minus strand of JACEFZ010017307.1, from coordinate 62,587 downwards.
CATCAGCATCTTTCAGCTGATTGTTGATTTCTTGGCAAGATTACACTCAGTAGTTTGCCATTGCTTTCTGAGCGGTCGGCTCACATACCCCATAAGTTACTGATGCGATTCGAACCACTGCTGATTCTCACCATCGTCACGTTACTTAAGAGAGTATACAATATTACGGAGAAAAGTCACTAACCTCTAGGCCAGGAAGCCAGCCAATATCAAGCTGGCCACCTTTACTTCCCAAGAAATTTTCTGGTACTCATTTTAGGCTGAACTGTCTTTCAACCATCTATTTTATTGTTTCAACCATCTATTTTATTGTTTCAACCATCTATTTTATTCTTTCAACCATCTATTTTATTCTTTCAACCATCTATTTTATTCTTTCAACCATCTATTTTATTCTTTCAACCATCTATTTTATTCTTTCAACCATCTATTTTATTCTTACAACCATCTATTTTTTTCTTTCAACCAACTATTTTATTCTTTCAACCATCTATTTTATTCTTTCAACCATCTATTTTATTCTTTCAACCATCTATTTTATTCTTTCAACCATCTATTTTATTCTTTCAACCAACTATTTTATTCTTTCAACCATCTATTTTATTCTTTCAACCATCTATTTTATTCTTTCAACCAACTATTTTATTCTTTCAACCATCTATTTTATTCTTTCAACCATCAATTTTATTCTTTCAACCATCTATTTTATTCTTTCAACCAACTATTTTATTCTTTCAACCATCTATTTTATTCTTTCAACCATCTATTTTATTCTTTCAGCCATCTATTTTATTCTTTCAGCCAACTATTTTGTTCTTTTAACCATCTACTTTATTCTTTCAACCATCTATTTTATTCTTTTAACCATCTAGTTTATTCTTTCAACCATCTATTTTATTCTTTCAACCAACTATTTTATTCTTTCAACCATCTATTTTATTCTTTCAACCAACTATTTTATTCTTTCAACCATCTATTTTATTCTTTCAACCATCTATTTTATTCTTTCAACCATTTTATTCTTTCAACCAACTATTTTATTCTTTCAACCATCTATTTTATTCTTTCAACCATCTATTTTATTCTTTCAACCATCTATTTTATTCTTTCAACCAACTATTTTATTCTTTCAGCCAACTATTTTATTCTTTCAACCATCTGTTTATTCTTTCAACAATATTTTATTCTTTCAACCATCTATTTTATTCTTTCAACCAACTATTTTATTCTTTCACACACTATTTATTCTTTCAACCATACTAGTTTATTCTTTCAACCATCTATTTTATTCTTTCAACCATTTTATATCTTTCAACCAACTATTTTATTCTTTCACCCTCTATTTTATTCTTTCAACCATCTATTTTATTCTTTCAACCATCTATTTTATTCTTTCAACCAACTATTTTATTCTTTCAGCCAACTATTTTATTCTTTCAACCATCTGTTTTATTCTTTCAACCAACTATTTTATTCTTTCAACCATCTATTTTATTCTTTCAACCAACTATTTTATTCTTTCAACCAACTATTTTATTCTTTCAACCATCTATTTTAATTCTTTCAACCAACTATTTTAATTCTTTCAAACCATCTATTTTATTCTTTCAACCAACTATTTTATTCTTTCAACCATCTATTTTATTCTTTCAACCAACTATTTTATTCTTTCAACCATCTATTTTATTCTTTCACCATCTATTTTATTCTTTCAACATCTATTTTATTCTTTCCAACCAGCTATTTTATTCTTTCAACCATCTATTTTATTCTTTCAACCATTTTAATTCTTTCAACCATCTATTTTATTCTTTCAAACCAAAATATTTATTCTTTCAACCTCTATTTATTCTTTCAACCATCTATTTTATTCTTTCAACCATCTATTTTATCTTTCAACCATCTATTTTATTCTTTCAACCAACTATTTTATTCTTTCAACCATCTATTTTATTCTTTCAACCATCTATTTTATTCTTTCAACCATCTATTTTATTTCTTTCAACCATCTATTTTATTCTTTCAACCATCTAGTTTATTCTTTCAACCTCTATTTTATTCTTTCACCATATCTATTTTATTCTTTCAACCATCTATTTTATTCTTTCAACAATCTATTTTATTCTTTCAACCATCTATTTATTCTTTCAACCATCTATTTTATTGCTTTCAACCATCTATATTCTAAATCTATTATTCTTTCAACCATCTATTTTATTCTTTCAACCATCTATTTTATTCTTTCAACATCTATTTTATTCTTTCAACCATCTATTTTATTCTTTCAACCATCTATTTTATTCTTTCAACCAATCTATTTTATTCTTTCAACCATTTTATTCTTTCAACCATCTATTTTATTCTTTCAACCAACTATTTTATTCTTTCAACCATCTATTTTATTCTTTCAACCATCTATTTTATTCTTTCAACCATCTATTTTATTCTTTCAACCATCTATTTTATTCTTTCAACCATCTATTTTATTCTTTCAACCATCTATTTTATTCTTTCAACCATCTATTTTATTCTTTCAACCATCTAGTTTATTCTTTCAACCATCTATTTTATTCTTTCAACCATTTTATTCTTTCAACCATCTATTTTATTCTGTCAACCATCTATTTTATCCCTTCAGCCGCTGCTTGAAAGGAGGCTGCGGTGTGGACCTACATGATGACACCAAGGACAGTTTTGCTAACGTATACAATGAAAGTGGGACATACTCCACTCACCTGTACACACGTAAGGCAATCAACCTGATCCAGGCGCATGATGCAGACAAACCCTTTTTTCTGTACCTGGCATATCAGGCTGTACATGGGCCACTGCAGGTAAGTGTTACGTCATGTCTCACATGGTTATTGAGTCAGTGGGAGAGGTGAGAAGTGAGTTTGTGGAGGCGTGAGTGCTAGTGAGAAATCAGTTTGTGGAGGCATGAGTGCCATTATGATTTTATTTGTAAAGCTCATTGTACCAGATGATTTGTTTGTGTGATACCCACACATCCTTAATGGCATGAATGTCATTTCTACAGGTGCCCCACAGTTACAGGCAGCAATATCTGCACATTCCAGACCCTGATCGGAGGATATTCGCTGCCATGACTTCTGCTCTGGATGAAGGTATTGGCAAGCTGGTGCGGGCCCTCAAGCACAAAGGTGTTTGGAACAACACAGGTATGTGTGGCTCAGTATGTTATACTCAGTTGTATGTGTTCTTTGAGGAATGTAGGCTTGCTGTGGTTCATTCACTATAGTATCTTCAGTTGAATGTGTTCCTTATGGAAGATAAGAGCTGCAGAAGTTAGGTGAAAGAAAGTCTAAAGAAGGCTGGTACGTTTCCTCACATTTCAAGGCTTTTTTTAAAACTAGCTTAAACATGAGTTGTTCTTCATTGAATAATAAGCTGTTGTTGTTGTTGTTTTTTTTTTTTTTTTGGGGGGGGGGGGGGGTTGCTTTTAACTCAAGCGTAGTGACTACACATGCTATTGCTAGTGAGTGCACTGGACTGATTTTTCTGTGTGGATTAGCTTTCCCTGTTACCAGTAACTTCGATTTTGATTTCCAACTGCCAAGGGATTTTTTATGTGCGCAACAATACACACTGGTGTCCGATCTCTCTTCCCAGAGATGAGGGGAAATTTTGTTACTAGAAGTCCGCGTGAAAAAAATCCTGGCCCTCACTGAGGCTTAAACCCGAGACCTCAACCATTCAAGGCGGACACCATACCTCGAGACAACTCGGCCCACTAACAGTAGCCTAAATTTTGAGTTTAAAATCTACCCAAAGTATTTCATTATCCTTGCTGATGCTAAGGAGTTCATGCACTGAGCTGAGATTCTCTGGACTCAGGCTTGAGTTAGGAGTAGAACGGAGCACTTATGTGTGTGCCGTGATGTTGATCCGTCGACTAAACTACACTATTACCAGTAACTTCACCATAAGAAAAACCCACTCCGACTTCTGAGACACTTGAAATTTATGTCCCCAAGCCAAGGATGAGAAGTCAACATTTAGTCCAACAGACCGGCGTAGGGTTGAACCCGCTAGCATGACATCACCACAACGGAAGTTTAAGAGTGAGCTGTCTTATCCATTCAGCCATGCTGACCTCCAGGCAGTTGACCTGTTCTAACTCTCAACATGGCAGAACTCTCATCATGGCAGAACTCTCACCATGGCAGAACTCTCATCATGGCAGAACTCTCATCATGGCAGAACTCTCACCATCGCAGAACTCTCAACATGGCAGAACTCTCATCATGGCAGAACTCTCATCATCGCAGAACTCTCACCATCGCAGAACTCTCAACATGGCAGAACTCTCATCATGGCAGAACTCTCACCATGGCAGAACTCACAACATGGCAGAATTCTCATCATGGCAGAACTCTCATCATGGAGAACTCTCATCATGGCAGAACTCTCATCATGGCAGAACTCTCACCATCGCAGAACTCACAACATGGCAGAATTCTCATCATGGAGAACTCTCATCATGGCAGAACTCTCGCCAAGGCAGAACTCTCACCATGGCAGAACTCTCATCATGGCAGAACTCTCATCATGGCAGAACTCTCATCATGGCAGAACTCTCATCATGGCAGAACTCTCATCATGGCAGAACTCTCATCATGGCAGAACTCTCACCATGGCAGAACTCTCATCATGGCAGAACTCTCATCATGGCAGAACTCTCACCATCGCAGACCTCTCAACATGGCAGAACTCTCATCATGGCAGAACTCTCATCATGGCAGAACTCTCATCATGGCAGAACTCTCATCATGGCAGAACTCTCACCATCGCAGAACTCTCAACATGGCAGAACTCTCATCATGGCAGAACTCTCAACATGGCAGAACTCTCATCATGGCAGAACTCTCATCATGGCAGAACTCTCATCATGGCAGAACTCACAACATGGCAGAACTCTCATCATGGCAGAACTCTCACCAAGGCAGAACTCTCATCATGGCAGAACTCTCATCATGGCAGAACTCTCATCATGGCAGAACTCTCATCATGGCAGAACTCTCACCATGGCATGACTCTCACCATGGCAGAACTCTCACCATGGCATGACTCTCATCATGGCAGAACTCTCAACATGGCAGAACTCTCATCATGGCAGAACTCTCAACATGGCAGAACTCACAACATGGCAGAATTCTCATCATGGAGAACTCTCATCATGGCAGAACTCTCACCAAGGCAGAACTCTTATCATGGCAGAACTCTCATCAAGGCAGAACTCTCATCATGGCAGAACTCTCATCAAGGCAGAACTCTCATCATGGCAGAACTCTCATCATGGCAGAACTCTCACCATGGCAGAACTCTCATCATGGCAGAACTCTCACCATCGCAGAACTCTCACCATCGCAGAACTCTCAACATGGCAGAACTCTCATCATGGCAGAACTCTCATCATGGCAGAACTCTCATCATGGCAGAACTCTCATCATGGCAGAACTCTCACCATGGCAGAACTCTTATCATGGCAGAACTCTCATCATGGCAGAACTCTCAACATGGCAGAACTCTCAACATGGCAGAACTCTTATCATGGCAGAACTCTCACCATGGCAGAACTCTCATCATGGCAGAACTCACAACATGGCAGAATTCTCATCATGGAGAACTCTCATCATGGCAGAACTCTCACCAAGGCAGAACTCTTATCATGGCAGAACTCTCATCAAGGCAGAACTCTCATCATGGCAGAACTCTCATCAAGGCAGAACTCTCATCATGGCAGAACTCTCACCATGGCAGAACTCTCACCATCGCAGAACTCTCATCATGGCAGAACTCTCACCATCGCAGAACTCTCAACATGGCAGAACTCTCACCATCGCAGAACTCTCATCATGGCAGAACTCTCACCATCGCAGAACTCTCATCATGGCAGAACTCTCACCATCGCAGAACTCTCATCATGGCAGAACTCTCACCATCGCAGAACTCTCATCATGGCAGAACTCTCACCATCGCAGAACTCTCATCATGGCAGAACTCTCATCAAGGCAGAACTCTCATCATGGCAGAACTCTCACCATCGCAGAACTCTCAACATGGCAGAACTCTCACCATCGCAGAACTCTCATCATCGCAGAACTCTCATCAAGGCAGAACTCTCATCATGGCAGAACTCTCATCATGGCAGAACTCTCACCATCGCAGAACTCTCATCATGGCAGAACTCTCACCATGGCAGAACTCTCATCATGGCAGAACTCTCATCAAGGCAGAACTCTCATCATGGCAGAACTCTCATCATGGCAGAACTCTCATCATGGCAGAACTCTCATCATGGCAGAACTCTCACCATCGCAGAACTCTCATCATGGCAGAACTCTCACCATCGCAGAACTCTCATCATGGCAGAACTCTCATCATGGCATGACTCTCACCATGGCAGAACTCTCACCATGGCAGAACTCTCAACATGGCAGAACTCTCAATGTGGCAGAACTCTCATCGTGGCAGAACTCTCAATGTGGCAGAACTCTCAACATGCAACAAACAGAAAATTTAACAAGCAGAATTCTCAACAAACAGAACTATTAACTAGAAGAACTCTTTAACAGCAAGCAGAGAGGATCGGTGAATTTAAGTCTTGTCAGACACTCCCCAGCACTTGTCTGTAGATATTAGGCAACTCTAACCCCTCCCCTGTTTAAGGATGATAGCTTTCTATCATTCTTTGTTTTCTCATTCTCTGTTATGTCTTCTAGCATCATCTAGGAAGAGCTTTCTAGACAAGATCTTTGCGTGGACCTCTGCTATACCAGTATTCAAAGATAAGTTGTCAAGATAAGGCCTTTGTGTGTGCCTCTGCTATTCCAGTATTCAAAGAAAAATGTTCAAGACAAGGCCTTTGAGTGGGCCTCTACTATTCCGCTTCTCCAAATATCATGGAGTTGCCACTTGCTCTGTTTCTGATGTATTTAAATATCAATGTTGTTCAGGACTTGCTGTTTGGGGTGGTATTGTGATATGACCAAACCATCATACTCTCACTGTCTTGGGATAAAATCCATTGCTGACATTGTGTTAATTTGCTTTCTGATATTCTTTCTCAATCTTTAGTATGCCGATGTCATAATCCCTTTTAAAGTGTATGTGCTTGATATTTTGCACTTCGGCAGTTCCAATAGCAGACATGTATGAATTTTAATGACAATCAACAGGTTAAGATAGGGCAAGGAGCTCAGCTACGAGAGGGTAGGTTCAGTCACATCTCTGTCACCGGAGATGCCTGTCGATGGGCAGGTTAAAACTGGATGAGGAGCCTTGCTGGGTAACATGGTGAAGCGGATTGGTCGGCTTCAAACCCTCCAGCGGTAGGAGCATCTTGGACAAGATGGAAATACAGCAGACTTATCTATAAACAACTGCTTGTTGAAGACAATAACAGATGACATATATTCAAGGATACTCACATTCAGAGTTAAGTCTGGGTTTGGGGTGGAGGGATGTCTGAAAGGATAAATTGAAGTTAGTTAGTCAGTTAGTTGTGTTTCCAACTTCACAGCAAAGGGTCATCCTATAATGCTCCGTTCCTGTGCCAGTGAATCTCACACAAAATGCTCCTCACTACCCTGTGTGAAAAGTGGAACAGATAGAAGTATCGACAAACCAACAGTACAGGTATACTATGCATAATGCTGCTGCCAGAATGCCAACACAAGAGTCCGCCATGAAAAATACAGTTCATTGTCGACGTAAGCAGCAGTCACTAAAAAAAACCAGCAGCCACACATTACTGCATAAGGCAAACCCAGTCAGTTCAGTGACCGGCCAGTCACCATTTTTCTGAACATGCAGTTCACACTACAGACAACTGCAGACAGATGTAAAAGCACTCCACACAAAATTCAAGTCAACATGAGGAAAATGCGTCAGCAAACCATAGCCACAAGCGTAACGCTCCAGAGGCCTTACCAGCTAAATCGCCAATCCTTCATGTTGGGGACCAGAATTTGAAGTGTTTATAACCAGCCTTTCAGGGACACAATTAGCACCCACATCTTGCAGCATTTTCTGCGGAAAATTGAGCATCTATTGGTTTGCCTAGATTGATATGATGTTGATTCTTAAATCAGTCAATCGTTATTATAATTATTATGGGGTCTTCTCGCTTTAATTACTAATATTGTTTCTAATCAGCATTATGTGTTTGAAGTAATGTGATGTCACAGAAAACAATTATTGTTTCAGTGCTGGTCTTGTCCACGGACAACGGAGCAGACCCTTCCAATGGCGGCTCCAACTGGCCATACCGGGGCCGGAAGGGTGAGTGGTTTGAGGGCGGGATCAAGGGTGTTGGTTTTGTGTCCAGTCCATTGTTGGAGAAACAGGTAAGCCTTTAATTGTTTGGTTAAATTCTTTCAGCTATGATGTGTTCAGTTTCAAATGATAATACATTCACTTTGCACATTCACTATAGCCCAAACTATAACCCATTCATAATTGGAAAACTGTAATACATTTGTCTTGCTTTGTTCATTTGCTCAATTGGTTTCATTAACCAGTGCTATGGCATGATTAATCATCTCAAGTGACTTCCCGTATCTGCAATGGGTTTATATACAGTAGTGTCCCCTACACAACCCCCTTTAATTTTACATATAATACAACATGTCTGCTACCATAGGTCATAACTCTGACACACCCCTACTTCCTATTTTCTGCCATCCATTTATATTTGGTACAAACCTATATTTTGTTAGGCATTGAATCTGTTAATTTGTTTAAGCACAGTTTTATCCATTTACCTAAGTAATATTGTATCTATGTGACTGTTTCTGTGCCATTTGCAGGTGGTTTGGTCATTTCCATAAGTTGTGTTGGTTCATAATCATCATCATGCACCTTGCCAACTCACATAGGCATTCATGCATTATCTAAATTAAAATGTATACATTGTCCTGTTTTATTCATTTATCTTTATCTATTTGCCTATGTTAAGTTTTATGCAGTTGCATAAATTATGTTTAAATCTATGTAACATTTTACACCTTGTTTCACTCTTTTACTGTGCTATTAAAACATTTTTAGCATGCATATGTACACCACAGCAAGGCTGGGTACTTTTATCATACCAACAAGGTTACCACCATGGTACATAGAAACATTGAGTATTTTTATCATATATAGAAAGGGTGGGTACTTTTATCATACACAGCAAGGCTGTGTACGTAATGGCTGAGTACTTTTATCATACTTTTGTTGCACACTGCAAGGTTGTGTACTGTTAATCATACTTATCAATGCTAAGTACTTTCATCATACACAGCAAGGCTAGGTACATTCATTGCACATAGCAAGGCAAGGTACTTGTATCATGCACATCAAGGTTGTGTATTTTATCACATATGCTGCAAGAATAAGTACTTTTATCATAAACAACTCCTACTTTCCTCAGAGATACACAAACAAAGCCCTGATCCATGTCGCTGATTGGTTCCCAACCTTCATCAGACTAGCCAATGCAAACATGAGTGATACACAAGATGTAGCCGGTGTCGACCAATGGGATGTCATCAGCAGGAACACCCATTCAAAGAAGATCATGATTCTTCACGGCATCGACCCACTAACCACATCTACCTCCCTTCCAGCAAAGTAAGTACATGCTCCATGACCATGTGAGTGTGTGGGACAGTATATCGTCTGAATTGAACTACACTAACCCGACGTGGGATCATTAATCGTCTGAATGGTGATAGTTCGTTATTTGTTACATTTCCCTATCTTCTGCAATTTTAGTGCCCAGTAAATGAAAAGTTACACTGGAAGATCTTTCTTTCCATATTATCGGAAACGAAGACTGAAATCTCTCAAAACTGAACAGAATTCTTTGTTAAAATGTGTTTAATTTTTTTGATTTTAGAAATGGCAATGCCTACTAGTTATCAACCTCGTTTATTTACATCAGATTATTGTTTTAAACAATTTTAGATGATAGTTATTCTGACAAAGTTGATCCAGAAAACCAAGGACAAAGATCTGTGGAGAGTCATGAACGCCAGTCGGCACAGCACTTGATGATGAGTTATTCTGAATTAAAGGACATTGTGAAAGATTCTGAAACTGATAGCACATGCAGTAATGTGATTATTCAGTTAAATTATTTAACAGGTTGTAATATGGAAAACAAAGCTAACAGTGAAAGTTCGTCATCATATGATGGTACATGTCAAATTGTTTGCTCTAATGGGTCACACTTGTGCCCCTAAGTTTGCTTTGCCTATCACAAATAGGCTGAGCAGCATTTAAATAATTATAACTAAATAGAAAATAGTGTATATACTGGTTCTCATTCTAATGAGTACAAATCTGCCTCGTGTTTTCCTTTTTCAATTTTGTGTGAAAATGATGTGTTTCAAAATATGTTTTAATCATGGTTTGATGGTGTTAAGGAGCAGTTCTTATGATATCGGTGAAGAAAAGTGGCGTGTTTATCATTATTAAGTAAATTGAATTGGAATATCATCAACTAAGGAGGAGTAGTGCCTTGGTAAGTGACAATTTTTAATAATTGTCACCTCTTTTTTCTATACAAAATCTAACATTATTATGATAATATTTTAACCTCTTCCTAAAGTAACAATACAGAAGTGTGCCTTGTGCAATCTTCTTTAAATTTTTTTTTATATATTACAATATATCTGCTACTATTTTAACAATTTTTACATCACCACTGTGACACACCCCTACTCCCCATTTTCTTTCATCAATGTTTGTTTGGTCTAAACCCAACTTTTGTTTGGCAGTGAATCAGTTAAGATGAAAATTACAAGAATGTTACAGAATTAACGATGCAACATACCTGGAAATGAAGAAGCTAACAGATTTGCAAAGTTAACAATCACACAGCAGTAGAGAATAGCAAAGAGTAGGCCTTGAGGCTTCTACCCTGGTAAAATTGTTAGAAAAGAAAACGTACCCACAGATAGAGATGGAACCTGATACAAATGCATGTCGAAGGCGGACACACTGACCTTTGAGGTAAATAATATAAAATAAGAGAAGCAGCGGCTGCAGCAGGATATAACAATAGGAAATATAAACAGTGAGGTATATGTAGCTCCTGTGAACAGATGAGACATACTAAACACGAACACAGTGTACAACGGACTCCATAAATGTGAAAATCCCCCTTTGGCCACACTTTTGCAGCTGAATTGGACTCAATCTTTGTAGAAAAAAAGCACCTTTCAAAACTAATCTAAACCCAACTTTTTTTTACCTTCTTGACAATAAAGAATTTATGTTTTAATATTTTATAATTTTCTATTTGTTTCCTTAGATCTGTCTGTGTTGTCCGTCCCTGATGAAGATTTATATAATCAAAACGTTGTGTGCTGTGTCTTAGAATACTTATTTTTATTTTATTATTATATACATTCTTTTATTGTCTCTTGTTTTGGGGGATTTTCACTCTGTGATTTATGTTCACCTTTATGGAGTTTGTTGTAAGTATGTACACTGTCCTTGTTTAGTATCTGATCTTTTCGAAGGAGCTACACATGCCTGTTTGTATTTCATACTGACCTTTGAGGTGCATGACTTGGTGTGACGCACTATTCTCGAGATTGGAATGAAGAAGAAGAACCTGTGTTGCTGTATGGCAGTGAATCATGGAAAGTAGCTGAACATATTAGGAAGAACATGGAAGCAACGGAAAGTGGTTCCTGAGACGAATGTTACGAAAACCTTGGACTGCCAGAGTGACTAACAAATAAAAGAGGTTAATGAAAGCAGAACATTATATGCAACTATAAGAAAGAAACAAACAGAATTCATTGGTCACATAATGAGAAGGAAGTTATTAGAAAACATTGTGACAGCTGGAAATATTAGAGTGAGAAGAGACATAGGCTGACTTAGAGAAATGATACTATGTGAACTGAGAAGGTGACATGGAGGAATATCAACAGTTGATCCAGGACTGAGATCTATGTAGAGACATCAAGAGACATAGGCTGACTGAGAGAAATTATACTAGGTGAACTGAGACAGTGGCATGGAGGAATATCAACGGAGTTGATCCAGGACTAAGATCTATGGAGAGACATCAAGACTTGTGCTAGTTGGCAGGAAACATGATGATGATGCTTTAATATCTCACTTGAATGATCACAGTGAGGGTGGTGCTTGCTTGCCAAGTCATGTGAGTGAACACTCAACCAACATAACTCCTCTTTCTCTTGCCCTTTATTCTCTATTGAGGAATAGTTAGTTAGTCAGTCAGTCACTGTTCCAACTTCATGGCAAAGGGTTGCCCCATTATGCTCTGTTCCTGTGCCAGTAAATATCACACAAAATGTTCCTCACTGCCCATGTGAAAAGTGGAACAGACAGGTGTCTTGATAAACCAACAGCCTGCACAGGTATACTAAGCATAATACCTCTGCCAGAATGCCAACACAAAAGTTCACCATGAAAAATACAGTTCACTGTCGATGGAAAACCAGCAGCCACACATTACTGCATAAGGCAACCCAATTAATTCAATGACTGGCTGGCTGCCATCTTTCTGCACATGCAGTTCACGCTACAAACAACCGTGGAAAGATGTAAAAGCACTCCACACGAAATTCACAGCTCAGTGTTGCTCCACACATTCAACTCAGTGGCAGGGCGACGGAACCATGCAATACCAGTCCAACATTAGGAAAATGCATAAGCAAACAGTAACCACAAGCATAAACACTCCAGAGGCCTTAACAGCTCAACCACCTATCCTCCATGTTGGACCGGAAGTCCCTAATAAGGAATAAACTCTCAACCAACTCACATCAAGCCTTCCTATTTTTTTCTCTCAACCAACTCACATCAAGCCTTCCTATTTTTTTCTATCTCCTGCAGCTCTCTCAATGTCCTCCCCGTGTAATTCATTTATGTCTTTAATTCTCTTCTCCAAGTGTTTTTAGATTTCCCACTATTTTGTTCGCCTTGTGGGCTCCAGACAAGGACGCGTCTAGTTATACTATTCTCAGTGTTTGTCCTATCTGGCGCCTGCGGCTTTTCCTCAACTCATGATTTAGTTCTTTCCATTGGTGATTCTATTATATCATTTTAGTCCCACTATTTTACTTGTGAATTGAGTCATTCCCCTGTGTTGCCAGGTATTCCAGTATATTTGATGTCCGAATGAGTGCTGCCCTTAGAATCGGAGACTACAAACTCATCACCGGACCTTGTGCAGGTGAGCGATATCTCAAGTCTGGCTTTCACATATATTAATCAGGTTATGCAGCGTCATCATCACTGTTAAATTTTTTGTAGAGTTGGGCTGTGGAGCTTTTATGAGGGCACACAATCTACTCAACTACTAGGTGGAGACATGGGGACACACAAGTTACTCTACCACTACAAGGTGGAGACATGGGGACACACAAGTTACTCTACCACTACAAGGTGGAGACATGGGGACACACAGGTTACTCTACCACTACAAGGTGGAGACATGGGGACACACAAGTTAGTCTACCACTACAAGGTGGAGACATGGGGACACACAAGTTACTCTACCACTACTAGGTGGAGACATGGGGACACACAAGTTACTCTACCACTACAAGGTGGAGACATGGGGACACACAAGTTACTCTACCACTACAAGGTGGAGACATGGGGACACACAAGTTACTCTACCACTACAAGGTGGAGACATGGGGACACACAAGTTAGTCTACCACTACAAGGTGGAGACATGAGGACACACAAGTTACTCTACCACTACTAGGTGGAGACATGGGGGACACACAAGCCACCCTACCACTACAAGGTGGAGACATGGGGACACACAAGTTACTCTACCACTACAAGGTGGAGACATGGGGACACACAAGTTACTCTACCACTACAAGGTGGAGACATGGGGACACACAAGCTACTCTACCACTACAAGGTGGAGACATGGGGACACACACATTACTCTACCACTACAAGGTGGAGACATGGGGACACACAAGTTACTCTACCACTACAAGGTGGAGACATGGGGACACACACATTACTCTACCACTACAAGATGGAAGAGAAAATAGTAAACAAGACTGTAAAGTAACTCCTATAACCCAAGATTTATTATTGACAACTTATTAACAACTGGCAAGATCGAGGGGAACAGATCAAGAGGAAGACAGAGAGGAAAATACCTGGATGGCTTGGCCACGTGGCATGGACGAGACAGGAACACTGAGCTGATCCATGACTCTGGTGACCGAGTGAAATGGCGAGTCATGACCGCCCATGCTTTCCGGCATGGCACATGACTGATTGATTGATACCCCAAGATATAAGAGAAAATAGTAAACAAGACTGTCATTGTCATTGGCACCTTGCCGCCTTGACAGACGATAGTTTGTGCTTTAAAAAGGCATAATAACTTTTACCCATGGCGGTTGCGAATGTGACTGGTAAGGCCAATTCGTGCTGTAAATGTTCTTTCTCAGTGGGTGCCTGTGAACACATGGTCATTTCCACCATAATGCACCATCTTACGTCTCACACGCTCGGAGTGTGACTTCTCTGCAATAATTTTCTTTGTCTTTATTCCATTTCTGATATTTGTCCTCCATGCAACATGTTCAGCGGCGACTTGCTCCCAATGTGCATTATCAATGCCTGTAACAATCATGTCCCGCTTACATACATCTTTGTATCACAGTAGAGTCCGACCCTGAGATCTCTTACCCATCTGTAATTCACCAAAAAAGATGTCCTTTCGTATTCTACCATCATCCATCCTCCTAAGATGTCCTATCATCTAAGTCTATGAAGACTGAGCATGGAATAAACTGTCACACAACCTGATCCAATACTTCAGTATTTGTGATTTTGTCTTGCCACTTAATACCAAGAATTCTTCGCAGACACTGCATATGAAAGCTGTTTAAACGTTTCTCTTGGTGTAAGTTGTCCAGGTTTCACTGCCATAAAGAAGAGTACTAAGGACACAGGCTTGATAGACAAGGACTTTTTTTGTTTTGGCAGTAAGCTTCCTGTTCTCCCAGACTCTTTTTCTTAACCTGTTCATTGTTGTTGCTGCCTTACCAATCAGGATGTTGATTTCCTGATCTAGGGATAATTTGCTATTTACCACTGATCCTAGATATGTAAAATGGTCTACCATCTCTAGTTCGGCGTCGTCAATAAAGATTGATGGTACCCCATGTGCACCTTGTGACATAATCTGTGTCTTCTTTTTGCTAATTGTTAAACCAAATTCAGAACAAGCATTGGAGAATGCAGATAGTAGACATTGTAATTCTTCCTCAGAGTGGGTCGTAACTGCAGCATCATCTACAAAAAGCAACTCTCTGATCAGTACCTTCCTAATTTTGGTCTTGGCCTTCAATCTCTGAGCATTGTAAAGCCGCCATCTGAGCGTGAGTGAATGTATATCCCACCATCCTGATCATGAAAGGCATATTTCAATAGAAGTGAAAAGTATATTCCAAAGAGGGTGGGAGCAACCTTGCTTAACTCCACTCTTGATTTCAAACTCTTCTGAAGTTGCACCATCAACAAACTTGATTATACCCTTCATGCCTGTGTGGAACGATTCCACAATGGACAGAAGAGTTGGTGGGCAGCCAATCTTCTTTAATGCCTTGAACAGACCCTCACGACTGACCAAATCAAATGCCTTTGTGAGGTCGATGAAGGCAATAAACAGTGGTTGATTCTGTTCACGGCATTCTTCTTGCATTTGTCGCAATGAGAATATCATATAAATGGTAGACCGGTTCTGTCGAAAGCCACACTGTGATTCAGGGTAGACTTGATCTCCTAGGACTTGAAGTCTGCGCAGAACAATTCTTGAAAATACTTTTCCAACAATACACAGAAGTAAGATACCCCTATAGTTGTTACAGTCGCTCCGATCGCCCTTGTTCTTGTACAGTGTTATGATGCTTGAATCTTTGAAATCCTGTGGGACTTGTCCTTCACGCCAGCATAGCTCTATTAGCTGGTGGATCTATAGAGTGAGTGTGGCTTGCCCACTCCTGATAACCTCTAATGGAATCCCATCCTTATCTGGAGCCTTGCCAGATGCAAGTTCATTTATAGCACACTTAACTTCTGTTATGGTGGGAAGTGTGTCCAGGTGGTCAAGAGTTGGTAGAGCCTCTATGGCGTTGAGGGCATCATCTGCTAGTTTGGTCTCACTTGAGTAAAGCTCCAAATAGTGCTCTACCCATCTGTCCATCTGCTATTTCTTATCAGTTATGATTTCTCCAGTCAAGGTTTTCAATGGTGCACTTCTTCTGATCATTGGACCACAGGCTTTCTTTATTCCTTCATACATGCTTCTGATTGATGTTTCCCTTATCACTTGCGATTTGAATGGACTCACATAACTTGATCCAATAATCATTTGCACACTGCCTGGCAGCCTTTTGCACATCCTTTCTAGCTTGCTTTAGCTCAATCAGAGTGTTAC
Source organism: Cepaea nemoralis (assembly GCA_014155875.1). Lineage (NCBI taxonomy): Eukaryota > Metazoa > Mollusca > Gastropoda > Stylommatophora > Helicidae > Cepaea > Cepaea nemoralis. The sequence goes on along the minus strand of JACEFZ010017307.1, from coordinate 46,116 downwards.
GCGTTGGTCTTTCCTTGTTTCTTAAGAGATCTATCTTCTTCTTATCAATCAAGGGCTGCAGAGTCTGGCTGTTTGCCGCAAACCAGTCCTGCCTCTTATGATCCACAGTACCGTAAACCCCTACGGCAGTTTTATAAAGAGTTTCCTTAAGTTGACCCCACTTTTCATTTACTGTACAATTTTCTGGTGTATCAGTGAAAGTGTCTTCAAGTTGCTGTTGAAAGCATTTTTCAGGATCGCGAGTGTTAATAATATTAATCCTGGGGGCTAGATTTGTGTTTAGCTGTGTAGATTCTCTTTGGTCTCAGTCTAACCCTTGCAACAACCAAAGAATGATCCGTATCACAGTCAGCACTGTGGTAACTTCAAATCAATGATATGTGGTTCAGATATTGTCTCTGTGTGATGAAGTCCAACTGGTGCCAATAGCCGGATCTTGGATGTTTCCATGTGACCTTATGTAGCTCTTTTGTTTTAAAAAAGGAGTTTGTAATACATAGGTCATTACTGGTGCAATGCTCCAGCAGCCTTTGCCCATTTTCATTCATGCGACCGATGTTGTATTTTCCAAGGCACACTGGCCATGAACTCGAGTCCTTGCCTACACGAGCATTGAAATCACCAAGCATATAAATGTAGTCAGATTTTGGAACTGCCTTGATCACAGAGTCTAACTCCTCATAGAACGAATCCTTCACATCATCAGAGGAATCGAATGTCAGTGCATATGCAGTAATAATGGTGGCAATACCACAAGAGGTTGCCAAGCGCAGAGATAAGTCTTTCCATTTCCTCCTGCTGGAATTTCAATCATTCCCAGTAGCGAATTCTTCACTGCGAAGCCCACACTGTGTTGCCTTTTTTCTGCCTGCCCTCTACCCTTCCAAAAAAAAGGTGTAATTGTTTTCCCTGAGTGACCCTTCCTCAGCTAGGCGAGTTTCCTGCAGGCCAGCAATATCAATGTTAAGATGATTGAGTTCAGCATCAATCACAGCCGTTTTTCTCACATCGTCAATATTGGCCAAGTCAGTGGAAAATAATGGACACATGATTCTCACGTTCACAGCCCCTATACCCCAAGATATAAGAGAAAAGATTAAACAAGACTGTAAAATGCCCCTATACCCCAAGATATAAGAGAAAAGATTAAACAAGACTGTAAAATGCCCCTATACCCCAAGATATAAGAGAAAAGATTAAACAAGACTGTAAAGTGCCCCTATACCCCAAGATATAAGAGAAAAGATTAAACAAGACTGTAAAGTGCCTCTATACCCCAAGATAGAAGAGAAAAGATTAAACAAGACTGTAAAGTACCCCTATACTATGGTGAAAGTAAATAAAGGACCATTTACACATTTTAAGACATATTGGGCATACAGTCCTGGACACACATTGTGGAAGGGCAATCATCACTCCAGGGGTGATATGGTCAATATATACGGTGCTGGACCCACATTGTGGTAGAGCAATCATCACTCCAGGGGTGATATGGTCACTATCACACCAACTGCCTTCACTTCCCAATACAATTCCTGGTACCCATTTTCAACTGGGTCAAGTTGAGAGCCCGTATCAATGTTTAAAAACCAGACTCCATGTCAACTCAAACCCATGCCCACCAGTCCAGCATCTAGCCACTACCCTACCATGGGTTCCCTGTACAATATAGTAGCAAGGACAATCTTAACCACTTGATCATTGACTCTTCTAACCAGAAAGTGATAGAATTCTAGGTGTTCCAATGACCCCAAGATCTATGCCGAGGGTAGCTTAACTAAAAGCATGGTCTCCTCTATGTCAGGCAGGTATGGAATGGAATAAGGGAACACAATGACCTGCTAACTTGTAGTCTGAGAAGTCAAATATTAGGGAAGGCAAACTTGGAAAACATACCTGTGAAATTAGATGTACCAGGCCACAGGATTGATACAGTAGTGATTTGTGAAGATTGAGCACCGACTACTGGCAATGCTGATTGTATTCAGGTATGAACCTTGGGCCTTGTCCACGTCAGATTGGATAAGGACAGTGTGGACAAGGCCCAAGGTTCATGCCTGAATACGATCAGCGTTGCCAGTAGTGGGTTGTGCTCAGTCTTCAACCCTCAAATCCCAAACCCACCAAATAAATCAATATTGATTTATTGTTACCTGCATGTCTTTTTTCAGAACTTTGCAATCAACCCCAGTATTTATTGGCTGTTTGTGAGTTACTATGCAATATTTACATTCAGTAATTTGCCATTGCTTACTTTATGACTGACGCTCATACCAACAAAATCAACACAAAGTGATATACTCCCAAATTGCACATGGCTGATTTCAAACCCATGACCTGGTATTCTCCCCCCCCCCCCCCCCCCACAGACTACTATATAGAATGTCTACATCTTAAAGAAAAAGAGAATGTCCACATCTTAGAGAAAAAGAGTATGTCTACATTTTAGAGAAAAAGAGTATGTCTACATCTTAGAGAAAAAGAGTATGTCCACATCTTAGAGAAAAAGAGAATGTCCACATCTTAGAGAAAAAGAGTATGTCTACATCTTAGAGAAAAAGAGTATGTCTACATCTTAGAGAAAAATAGAATGTCCACATCTTAGAGAAAAATAGAATGTCCACATCTTAGAGAAAAATAGAATGTCCACATCTTAGAGAAAAAGAGAATGTCTACATCTTAGAGAAAAAGAGAATGTCCACATCTTAGAGAAAAAGAGTATGTCCACATCTTAGAGAAAAAGAGTATGTCCACATCTTAGAGAAAAAGAGAATGTCCACATCTTAGAGAAAAAGAGAATGTCTACATCTTAGAGAAAAAGAGAATGTCCACATCTTAGAGAAAAAGAGTATGTCCACATCTTAGAGAAAAAGAGTATGTCCACATCTTAGAGAAAAAGAGTATGTCTACATCTTAGAGAAAAAGAGTATGTCTACATCTTAGAGAAAAAGAGTATGTCTACATCTTAGAGAAAAAGAGTATGTCTACATCTTAGAGAAAAAGAGAATGTCTACATCTTAGAGAAAAATAGAAAAGATTGTATCAAAATAGAATATAACGTGTAAAAATATTTTTTTAAGTATTTATAACTTGTACCAATATTGTTTTCAGAGGGAAAATGCAAGCGGAGAATCAATAAACCCAACAAGTATATGATCTCAAGAAATCAGTACAGGCGAAAGTTCAAACGCAAAGGAAAACGGCGGCACAAGAGGAAACAACGGCAGCACAAGAGAAAGCAACTGCTGCACAACAAACATGTACAATACATGAAAAACAGCGTGACCGGCTCTGTACGCTTGGTCCAGCTGTACAATATCCGCAGGGACCCTTTAGAGAAGCGTGACCTCTCTCGCAGACAACCACACATTGTCCGGAAAATGTTGGACAAGCTGCAGGAGTTTTATGTCACTTCAGTTCCACCTTGTTATCCACTTAATGAGAAGGTTGCCCCGGTGAAGAAGGCATGGGGGCCATGGAGGGAGGGTAAAGATCACCATCAGTACTGCCCCATGAGAAAATCTTTATTTGCAAACACAAGAACATCTTAACCCTCTGTTGCAGATAGCTGTTAATTTATAAGTCTGGGACGTAATGAGTTAAGATCCCTGTCTCGGATAGCTGTTAATTTACAAGTCTAGGTCTTAAAGAGTTAAAATGCCTGTCTCATATAGCTGTTAATTTACAGGCTCGGTCATGAGTTAAGATCTGTCTTAGATGGCTGTTAATTTACATGCCTGGGAAGTAATGAGTTAAAATGCATCTCAGACAGCTGTTAATTTACAAGTCTGGGTCGTAATGAGTTAAAATTCCTGTCTCAGATAGCTGTTGATTTACAAGTCTGGGTTGTAATGAGTTAAAATGCTTATCTCAGATAGCTGTTGATTTACAAGTCTGGGTCATGATGAGTTAAAATGCCTGTCTCAGATAGCAGTTGATTTACAAGTCTGGGTCATAATGAGTTAAAATGCCTGTCTCAGACAGCCAAAACAAGTTACTTCAATCTTATGAATGAAGACTAAGAAATAAAAATAACTTACAAACAACAAAAACTGTCAATCAATATTTCTTGGCCATATTATAAGAGAAAAAAGTGGAATATTAAAAGAAACATTAAGTGGAATATTGTTAAACTGAAATGATTTATGGATACAGCAGATGGTGGTCTTTGAAATTGTGTGTATAGTGCAGAACGGGTAGATAAATCATCAGGGCTTGGAGAGAATGGTGCTGCAGGGAGTGACCAGAGGATCTGGCCGGCACCCAAAACTCTGAAGAAAGGCCAGATGGACACACAATTAGAATACTACTGGTACCATTAGTATTGGGGCTTTTTGCTGGCTGTTGCAGATGAGAATGGAGCATTTATGGGAATGTCTTGGGAATGTCTCGAGAGCTGTGATGTCAGTTCCTGACTCAACTCAAAGATTTATGGAAGACAATAAGAGAAGGTTTTTGACAGGCTTTCATTATGCCATGGAGCCAGTTTCTCATATTCTTGAACATGTAATAACAAATAATGGCAGAAATGAAACAGAAATAAAAAAAGAGAATAGAAATGGCTAAAAATGTGTTTACAACATCATGAAATCAGTATTAACATCTGCAGAAATTAACAATTAAAAATTAGAATAGTCAAATGTTATGTATATTCAACACTACTATATGGCATATCCAGTAAAAGCATAATTAATGAACAAGCAATTAGAAAGTCAAACAGAGGCCTGAAGATGTGGATATACAGAAGAATATGTCGTATTTCATGGAAACAAAAACAATCAAATACAGAGGTTCTAGAAAAACTGGGAATGAAAAGAGAGTTGATGAAAGAAATAAAAAGGAGGTGAGTGAAATAACTTGGCCATGTTAACAGATAGAACTCTTAAATCATACTGGAGGATAAAACTGAAGGCAAGAGGTAGACGATACAAGTGGGAAGATAACATCAAGAGATCCATTGCAGACAACCTTCATAGTGGAGATGGCACTTTATTGATCGATTGATTGATGGCATGGAAAAATGGCGGCAAATGGGTTGAAACATTTTGTTGGAGATCAAGATGTGTGGAAAGAAAATGATCGTCAGTGTTTGCTGGCAAGTCACATGATGATGATGATAAAATAGTTAAGTGAAAAGTGTGGAATGGAGTTTGGGGAGCCACAAGGATGGTAGATTAAAGTAATCACATAAACAGCACCAAGAATGCTGTGAGAGTTAATATGACCACACTGTTTAGGTGACATTCCTTGTCCATGTAGCCTGCTCGTTGTGCATTGGTAACTTTATTTCACATGAGTGACATATTGAATTATGAACCACATCCGTTCTTTATCAAGTGTGCACCAGTGACGTCTGTACTCCGACTGGCCATTCAGCAACAAGTCTCTCATTCTAGCTGACCATCTTAACTAGGGCTTATTTTAAGGGTAGTTCTTATATTAAAAGCATCCTGAAAAATCATGCTAGGGCTTATTATATTGGTAGATCTTGATTGATTGATTGATTTAGGAACCAACATCACACCATCGGGGCATTCCCCCATAAGCGCTCCGTCCCCATCCTCAGCAGATCTTATTTTCGGGGAAACATGGTATATCCACAACGGAACAGAAATGGTACTGAAAGTGTATGTAAAAATGAATGTCTAGCTAAGCAAAAGATATTTTTAAAAGAAAAAGAGAGAATGCCCTTTGAAATAAAGTACAAGATAAAAAGAGTGATAACTCAAAAAGGGCGGAGAGATGATGCAGAATTGCAACTAAGGAAGTCAATGTAAAATAGTTGAGCTAACTGTGGAGAACCAGGGAAAGCCGCAGCGCTGGGAGCAATGAGTGTCTATTGTGGTAACTGCAGGTCAGTTTACACTTGTGCACATGTTATGAGGCAACCTTCTTTCAGACATAAAAGTGCTATATCTGCTATCACTGTGTGTAAATTGTTTATTAGTCTGTGTTGGCTATAAATGATGTTTACTGAGTGTTAGCGATATACGTGTTTTATTCAGTGTTCACTGTGAATGATGTGAGTTTACAGTGTCAGCTATAAAAGATGCATTTCCAGTTAGCTATAAATGACGTGTGATCATCATCATCATATGCATGCCGGTAAGTGTGGGTGGTTATGTTTTGCCATCTCACTCGATCACCAGAGTCGTGGATCAGCTCAGTAGTCTTGTCTCGAACATACCACATGGCCCAGCCATCCAGGTATTTACTTCACTTCTCTTGCTCTCTTCCCTTTGATCTTGCCAGTTGTCACCAAGTTCTCCAATTTATTTCTTCTCACATGCCAAACATTTTTTTGACTGTCTACGTCTAATGTCTCTAATAAGTTTACGATCTTCATTTGTTTCTTGAAAGACTTCTTCATTGGTTTTTCTGTCTGTCCATGGTATTCTTTGCATTTCCTCAGAAACCACATTTCCACAGCCATCAGATGATTTTCATCTTGTCTGCCCATTGTCTACACCTCACATCCGTACAAAAGCACAGGTTCTATGTAGCACCTGTTTGTTACTCAGCTATAAAAGATATGTTTATAGAGTTGGCTGTAAATGTGTCAAGTGCACAATCTTAGCTGTGAATGATTCTTACTCAACTATAAAAAAAATCTGTTTATTGAGTTGGTTGTAAATGTTGGCATGTGTACAGTCTTAGCTGTGAATGATGTTTGTTGCTCAGCTATAAAAAATCTGTGTTTATAGAGTTGGCTGTAAATGTTGCATGTGTAGTCTTAGCTGTGAATGTTTGTTACTCAGCTATAAATAATCTGTTTATAGAGTTGACTGTAAATGTTGCAAGTGTACAGTTTTAACTATGAATGATGTTTGTTACTCAGCTATAAAAGATACATTTATATATTTATAGAGTTGGCTGTAAATGTTGCCAAGTGTATTCTTTAAAAAGTTAGTTGCATGTCCTTTACAGGATTCCTGTGCAAGTTTACGTTCAGTAGTTTGTCATTGCCAACAACCGGCACTCATACCATGTAATAAAAGCCAACACAGCTGTGTTTCGAACATGGGTATGCGGGATTATGAACTGCGTCTGTAACCCCTTCGTCACGGAACCGACATAAAACAACCTCTCCCACGTCTTGAGACAGACCAAATATAAGATGCTGGCCCCATATTTGTACAGATCAATCATTTGATTGTTGATGTAATCATCTGCCACACCATCTGCCTTCCCAATACATTCTTTGGTACTCATTTTAGGCTAGGTCGGCCTGGGAACCCAGGTCAATTACTTTTTAAATTCCTGCTGTGAGTGAGATTTGAACACGAGACTACTGAGCCAGCAGGCAAGTATGCTAGCCACTACACGGCACCCAGTGTTAGCTAGAAGTGGCACATTATTTTGAGACTATAGAATGTCGGCTATAAATGATGTGAGGTAAAGTTTACTGCGGGCTAAATCATGTGTTTATAGTCTGCACAAGAGATGCCAACTGTTTAGATTGCCATAATTGTTATAAAGGAGAGCATTGTGACGCATGTTCCATAAATTATAAATAAGTCTTGTACTTTTAGTCTGCTATGAAAGTGTTGTCATAGCTGTATGATTCAATATCACAAGCAGTCAAACATAAAACTGAGGACAAAGTTAACAGCAATGTTGTTTAATACATATGTACTTTTTATATTGAGATAAATAGTGAAAAAGATTTGACATTAAAAACCTAAAGATACAGTATAAGTAAAACATGACAATAACAACCAACATTAACACTTGTTGTTACCTGAACTCAGTAGGTCATTAAGATCGCACATATTTCCATGTACTCAAATACTCTCTCTCTCAGACTTTGCCAAAATGTTAACAGGACAGTCCTCATTCTCTCTCATGTAATACAAACCCATGTTTGTTATTTAATCATAGCCTTGTTCTGTGTAGCACACATGAGCTGGTAACACAACTAGTTCCTGTCATAAAAAGCCATATGTGCAATTCAACTATAGTCATGTTCTGTAGCAGAATACATGAGGCTTGCAGCATGCGAAGAATACTACAGCAGGCTCTACAGATTCAAACTGTCTTCTCGAACAAAATCTAAGTATATGCTAAACCAACTGCTGCATATACTGTGTTCTCCCTACATTCTAGTATATGCTAAACTCCCTAAATTCTAGTAAATGCTAAACTCCCTAAATTCTAGTATATGCTAAACTAACTACTGCACATACTGCGTCAACCCAGATGTCCTAGCAATCATCACTAAAAATTTGGTAGTGTGACAACAACAATCTTTCCATTCAAAGATGACAGTTACATGAGGTGAAAACTGTACAGGAGACATGTTTCAGCAGTATAAAACAAGATGTACAGCAATATAAACATTCCACGCTGACAATCATTACATGAGTTCCAGCACTGCTGGCAAACCAAAACATCCAATCAACCTTAACATCACCACTGACAAGAAACCAAAACAACATCCAATCAATCCTCATCACAATTGACAAGAAACAAAAATAACATCCAATCTTAGCATCACCACAGACAAGAAAGCAAAACAACAGCCAATCAATCTTAACATCACCAATTAAAACGAAACCAGAAACACATCCAATTAATCTGAAGACAACAATCAGAAATAAATACCCATTTCTCACACATAAACACAACCAGCCAACCATATCTTGGACAGACAAACTTAACCCACAGCTTGCACAAATAATGGCAGTCAACCCATAATCTTATGACAATTAACAATGAGAGATGACAGCCTGTTATTAGAAACAAAGTGTTCTTGGGGAAAATTGTTCACAAGTTTGTTAAACATGCAATCTGTTTATCTGTATGCTATATACACCATCACGATAGCTACAAGGTAACAAACAGTTTACCCCCAAGATCTTGTCTGCATCAATACAATGTACACAAGATACAAGTTTACTCCAATATGCACCAACACTTCAACAATGCCAGACATCAGGGAGTCACCTCATCAATTAGATTAGCACAAGTTGAAACAACAAAAGCATGTCAGAGATGAGATCAACACATAAGGTAACAAGTCACCAAAATAAAGGTGGCCCACAGAGAAAATACACATCATTCAAGAAAGAAACACAAATACACTTCCAAGTGGTCCCATTTGCATTGTCTACCACTACAGCACAGCAACTATTAGTACAGAATGTCAGATCATGTCAGGCAGGCAGTGAGCAGAACTGTCAGAAACCTGAGATCTGTCATGTGGGTGCATGATGAAACTAGCTGGGAGATCTTTCAGGGGGGTACGTGATGAAACCAGTTTGGAGATCCTGTATGCAGGTACATGAACTGGGAGGGAGATCTTTCATGTGGGTACTTGATGAAACTAGCTGGGAGATCTGTCATGGGGGTACATGAGGAAACCAGTTTGGAGATCTTGTATGCAGGTACATGAACTGGGAGGGAGATCTTTCATGTGGGTGCTTGATGAAACTATCTGGGAGATCTGTCATGTGGGTGCATGATGAAACTAGCTGGGAGATCTTTCAGGGGGGGTACGTGATGAAACCAGTTTGGAGATCCTGTATGCAGGTACATGAACTGGGAGGGAGATCTTTCATGTGGGTACTTGATGAACCCACCTTGCAATCTTTCATGCAGGTACATCAGACAAACGGAGCAGAAGAACTGTCAATATTCAATATGACAACATTGTGTGGTTACACGGTTATGGCATGATTCAACCGGATGATGGGGTTCAAACTAATGACACTTCTGGCAAAAATCAACTGAAAGATAAAACAGTCCTGCCAAAACTGAGGTAGGTGAAGAAAATAAATGGCTAAAAGAGAATCAAAACTGATAGCATAAAAGAAAGGTCTATGAATGAAGCATACAATATGATCAACTTAGCTGGCAGTAGTCAATAAATATAATACAGGAAGCAAGTCACAAAACACGAAACTGCAAACAAAACCTGTGGATGATGAAGTAAATGAAATGTCTCAAACATACAAAGACAGAAATCACATGTCTGGTTGAGCATATTGAGTGTCCATCCATCTGCATTAAAAGCCAACAGTGGTTCTGGGGCTGCGTCAGCCAGAGGCAGGCAACACACAGGTGTGTGCCTCAAGTCTAGTGCTGACAATGTCACAGAGATTCCATGAATTACTTGTGCTGACAATGTCACAGGGATTCCATGAATTACTTGTGCTGACAATGTCACAGGGATTCCATGAATTACTTGCTCCGACAATGTCACAGAGATTCCATGAATTACTTGTGCTGACAATGTCACAGGGATTCCATGAATTACTTGTGCTGACAATGTCACAGGGATTCCATGAATTACTTGTGCTGACAATGTCACAGGGATTCCATGAATTACTTGTGCTGACAATGTCACAGGGATTCCATGAATTACTTGCTCTGACAATGTCACAAGGATTCCATGAATTACTTGTGCTGACAATGTCACAGGGATTCCATGAATTACTTGTGCTGACAATGTCATAGGGATTCCATGAATTACTTGTGCTGACAATGTCACAGGGATTCCATGAATTACTTGCTCTGACAATGTCACAGGGATTCCATGAATTACTTCCTCTGACAATGTCACAGAGATTCCATGAATTACTTGTGCTGACAATGTCACAGGGATTCCATGAATTACTTGTGCTGACAATGTCACAGAGATTCCATGAATTACTTGTGCAACTGTCCCTCAAACCCTCTTTTATACTTCTACCAACACAGTGTTGAGACATGGGTCACTGGGAACCAGCTAACACAACAATGTTGGGATATGCATTACTGGGGGAACCAGTTCAAACAATGCAATGTTGGGACACAATATGCAGGGGAACCAGCTGATACAAAACAGTGTTGGAGAACACAAGGTTTACAACAAAAGCAGGTTTTGTTTTTACCATGTAAGCACAAGTGTTTGCCATGTTAGAGCTAGTCACAAATTACATCACTACTGGCGAAACAAAACAAAACTGTAGTGGACAAACAAGCCAGCAGTAACATGGCTTGTGGTAATGGGCAGACATCTGCAGTTGGCACTATGTTGCTGGGAACTGATTCTCTCTCATTCTGCCACACACAATTATATTACACACAATCTACAGATTTCACAGAGCACCAGCATACACACAGAGACAAAGCAAGTTCCACAGGCAGAGAAGTGGAGTGTTTCTAGTTGTGCCCAGCCACAGATCAACCAGGTTAGACAATTTCTTCACTCCTCTTTGTTACACACACAAGCTACATGTTCCCTCTGGGTTTACACACAACATAAATCACATATCTGCTCTGGGTTTATAGACATAAACCACGTATCTGCTCTGGGTTTATAGACATAAACCACGTATCTGCTCTGGGTTTAAACACACAAACCACGTATCGGCTCCTGGTTGCCATGTGTCCAGTGAAAACCCTAGTGTCAGCAAAAGTGACCATGACCATGAACAAAGGCCCAGGCTGAAATGTGGTTTTTGTTACATTAGATTACGTTAAAGCAATAACTTGCAGCAGCTTCAGTGACCACACCTAACACCCCACTACATCCATGTGAAAATCAACCCACAACCCAATCAAGGCTTGTAAGGGTACCAAGATGGAATTATTGACACTCAGTCAAAGATAAATATTATAGTATTTTCAGAGATACCATAATTAAAATATCAACATTCAGATACTAAACTATCAGAGTATTTCTAGAGGTAACATGTTACAAGCAACTATACCTAGCCTAAGCTAACTATTGTAGTATTTCCAACCAGCATATGCAGAACAGAGAAAAGTATTTTGGCCTGACCAAACCCAACACCCTACATTGTGCCAATGGCTTCGGGCGGAGGAGCGCAATTGGGAGGGTACAAGCCAAGCTAAAGACTAAATGTCATGGCAGGTCAGATCAGGTCTTAAGCCTTAGTGAGCAACTGGTCTAGGGTGGAAACTCTGACAGATGGACACTTACAGCATTGCTTTGCTACAGCAGTTTCTGCAGCTTGTCTTATTCCAGATGTATTTACTCCTCTGGAGTAAACTAGGCAATCTGAGACAGGGATCATGCTGCATGGGCAACATATGGTCTCTGCAATTCAGCTCAGGCTTTGTGCTATGGAGAAGTAAACTCCATCCCTGGTCTTACTGCCATGGGTTGTAGTTGTGCCTTTTTTTTTTAAAGCACAACGTACCAAACCATAGCCTGTCAAGGCAACAAGGTGCCTGTCAGACATTTTGGCCTACATCAACTCCGTTGATATCATGTCCACAAGCTTCAGTTGACTGCTGCTTTCTTTAGTTTGTTCATACTGATGCCTACAGGTAAACAAAGACGTATTTCAAGGGATAACATGATGGAAGCTTCAACACTGTCTAAGCTATTATAGTATTTCACAGGGCTAAAGATCTTCTTATTCCTCTTTCGTTCGCTTGAAATATGTCTATAACTGCAATGCTGTCTCTTGTATGAATTTAACTGTCTTTTTCAGTTCACACAGCGGTCCATAGTTTATTTTCCACTGTCGTCTCTCCAGGCCAGAAGGTTTGCCTAGATATGTTATATTTTGGGCAGTCTTGGAGCATGTGCTCTGCTGTCTGCGACGCCAATCCACATGTGCACATGGCCGTTTCACCAACCTTGAATTTTGTATGCATGTGGTTGCGTAATCTATTGTGTCCTGGCTAAAGATCTAATTGGCAGTGTCCATCTCTTCCCCAAGTAAACACTACACTTTTGGTGATAAAGAAACCAATGCTAATATGGGTCATTCATTCATCATGTGCCATGCTATAAGCAGGGGCGGTCATGTTTCACCATCTCACTCAATTACCAGAGTCGTGGATCAGCTCAGTGTTCTTGTTTCAACCACACCACGTGGCCAAGCTATCCAGGTATTTACTTCTCTGCCTTCCCCTTGATCTTTGCCAGTTGTCACCATGATCTCCAATTTATTTCTTCTCATAACATGACCAAAAAATGTTGACTGTCGACGTCTAATTACTCTAATCAGTTTACGATTTTCATGTTTCTTGTAGGACTTGGTCATTGACTTTTCTGTCATTCTTTGCATTTTCCTGAGAAACTACATTTCCACAGCTATCAGATGTTTTTCAGCTTGACTGCTCATTGGCCACGTTTCACATCCATACAAAAGTACAAGTTCTATGTAGCACCTCAACATGAGTATGAAACAGAAATATATAAAACAAGATCTGTGAGAGCATCTAACAGACAAACAACGGCAGTAGTAGCCACAATACCCCATGTTATCAATAAAATCAAGAAGTAGCATCAAACATTCAGCTTGCTATGACAAATAAAACATGTCAAACCAAGTAAAATGCCAATGTGGAAATTCTCTGTCTCACATTCTTACTGCCCACACTATAGTTTGACAAAAACTAATAGATGATTGTTGTTTCTTTCCAGAAATGCTGAAAGTAATTCACTAAATATTCTCTAAAACAAACTGGCTTATCTGCAATTTTGTTGGTGGCTAAGAATCACAGGCAGCTTGCCTAATTTTCTAAGGATGAGGCAAGCAATAATGTTTTTTTTTCTTTCAAAACAACAATACCTAAGGCCATATACCTTACCAATAAAGCAACAGAATCATCTATGAACATATCCCAATACAACCTGGCCATATACCTTATCAATAAAGCAACAGAATCATCTATGAACATATCCCAATACAACCTGGACATATACCTTATCAATAAAGCAACAGAATCATCTATGAACATATCCCAATACAACCTGGCCATATACCTTACCAATAAAGCAACAGAATCATCTATGAACATATCCCAATACAACCTGGACATATACCTTACCAATAAAGCAACAGAATCATCTATGAACATATCCCAATACAACCTGGACATACACCTTATCTCCACATCAACACAGTTATCCAGGAGGAGATGTAAGACAGAACAGCATTGCGCCACTTGCTACCCTGCTGCTTAAGAACAAGTGGGATGGTGTGAGAATCAAACTGTGACACTGGATAACCCAGTATAGATTTACCAGTGACAATAAAACTTTGCAGAAACATATCTTGTCAAACTAGTGACATTATCTTTACAATGACAATCACAAAAATATGGTGCAAATGTTATCTTTCCAAGATCATTAACAGAATTCTCATAATTGAGCATCTTCATTCATGAAGTAATTAAAGTACTGGGTACTGAAAACCTTCAGCAATTTCAGCCAAGTGAATTATTTGAAAGAATCATCATGTGAAAACTGCATGGCTGAAGTGAAATAGATATCTTAGGTTCAGAAATATCAGGTTTGTGAGTAGAAAACATGAAACGGTGCTGGTGCTACAACATGATGCATCCATCAGATGACGGAGTCCTGGGAAGGTTAACCCGGTCAACAAATGCCACAGAAGTCGGATGTGTCGACCTAAAGGTGCAAGTATAGCAGCTCTGCTGTAAACAGGCACAACACAATTATGCCTAAAAAAACACTCCGGATGAATGCAGAAGAAGATGTCAGAGTGGCCTCTAGTTATAAGGTTAGCATAACTACAGAGTTTAAGTGGCCATGGACCAACATAGGCAATGTCCCCTGAGAGGAGGCAAGTAGTTATTTGGGGCACCTACTCTATAAACTAGGCCATGATAAGGCATCAGCAGTAACAGGCACCATACATAACTTCCCTCTGTTGCCTTGCAGGGTCTGTCTATATAGACGAAGGCTTGTGTAGTTAAACTATACACAAACCATTGGAAGTCAAGGAGAAGCCACCACTGTATCTATCCCTGCAAATCATGCTTATTCACAAACCATATCAAGCGGAAGCATTCTTTTGGAGATCACAAATGGTGGAGAAACACCCACCAATCATGATCACCCACACCAGCTGGCAAGGCACTTGATGGTGATGAGGAACAACATTTAATGGTCAGGGCAGCATAATGGTTAATCAACTCAGTGATCCAGCTTCAATTCCCAGCAGTGAAATGGTTTTTATCAATTGATCCACCTTGTCTTGGGGTCCACCCAGATAGAAACAAATACCAAAAGCATTTGTAGCGAAGTCAAGACAGCCAATGCCATACCGGCTTTATTAACACTCATGTGCCATTCCATCATGGGAAATATGGGACTACTACCACTTCCCATACTGCGTCCAAAGGGGTAACAATGGGTCAACATGAACAATATTCACATATACACACAGGGGGACACTGTGAGTGCCCTTCCTTTGAAGAGACAAAGACAGCGTAGCGTGACCATTTCATGGAAACAATGTTCATAATTAAACAATGAGAAATACCCTGAAGAGACAATGAAAGCATAGCTTTAGCACACCCTGATAACAATATCCATATGCAAACACAATGAAGAGACAATGAAAGCAACGCTGGATCAAACCCTGGAAACAATATCCATATGCAAACACAATGAAGAGACAATGAAAGCAACGCTGGATCAAACCCTGGAAACAATGTTCACAGGAACACAGAGAGAAACACTTTGAAGAGACAAAGATAGCATCACTTGATCACTTCTTGGAAACAACAAACACGATAAACAAAAGGGCTCTCAGGAATGCTACCTGGTTATAAAAAAAAAGCATGCTAAAGCCGGATGTGTTGGCCTACGGGTTTCGGCCCAAGGGCGCATAACAGACACACCGCAATCACATCTGGAAAAAAAAACACTCCAGATGAAAGCAAAGAGGAAGAGGAAGAACAAAAGGGCTGCAGAGATTACAAGACCAGACATACATTGACCAAGACCTTGGAGAACTTGATGGTACAACAGACCCTGAGACGGGATCCTGTCTGGCTTACTTTCCAGGGGTTGCCATGCCTCCCTACAGAAATTAAGCCCAAGTACCAGACACCAATGCTTCCAGCCATGGGAGAGGGGAAGGAGACCTCTGTAGTCTCCATGGAAGTGGTACTTCGGTACCAGGTCAGAAGGAAAGTCTACACACCATCCTCATCCCAACAGATACAAGCACTGTTTAAGGCTCATGTGACTTTAAATCAAAATCAAAAGTTTGGTAGAGCTCCGTCTTCCAACAGACAGAGATGAACAAATACTTCATCGCGGAGAACAAGACATGTGATAGGAAATCTATCTTTACTAGTGATTTTATTCCACAAATAACATTACCATATGCTTCCAATAATATAAGACACTGGGTTAGTATAAAAGCCTCCTAGAAATGTAATGATATAACCAAAAATGTGTGCTCCTATACATGAACACCTAACTATGAGAACAAAACACCTACAGGTACATGTGATATAATGACATTGTGCAGGACTGGAACCTATACCCTGTGTATGAATCTACAGGTATTTCACTGGACCCGAGTATTTGCTTCAAATATGCATAAATTATTCCTTTAACAAATGACAACTGGTTGTTCAATGTTAACATTCATTTCTAATCTCATGTGTGTGATTTCTCTGGCATGACAAATATATGTGATCTGGTGTATCGGGGAAATGAGATACAGCAATATAAATCACAAATGTGCATCTTTATTCGGTGAAAATTATCATGTGTGGGCATTCTTATTTGGTATACGTACATCCTTGATGATGAACACCACTACATACATCCATTCTTCTTTGACAAATGCTATATACATAGTCCCTTTTCAGCTAAACATTAGTTTAGCACCGACCTGTCTGTACATTATTGTTAACATTTTTGTGAGGGAAACAATTATATTTGTACGTCCTTTTTTTTTTGGTGGGGGAAGAAGGATATGATGATATACGAGCTTCTGGGTTAGACGAAAGTTAACCCCAATAAAGCTTTCACCTGACAGCTGATAGGTCACTCGAGTTTCAGACTCCATAGCAAGCAATGTTAGCGTAGGTATTAAAAAAAGCAAAGAGATAATAAAACAGTGATTGTGCCTACACAGACTTGATACCCAAGGCTGTCCTCATCCGCTCATACACCACATAGCTAATGCTAACTGCTGGCGCCACCTTCAGGAAGTTGGGAGCTATACCTCGGTACAGCCCCTTTGGTCCATCATGTTTTAATATATGCTTGAAGATGCCAGACATTGAGTCTTTTGATTGGGAGCCAGACTGAGCTGTGAAGACAAAAAATGAAGTGAGCATTAACATAACTGCATAACATAATAAAGTAGCATATCAATATTACTCTGGCACCTCTACATCAATATGAAAATGGCTATTGATAAACAATGATTTAATAACAGGGACGTGGATGATAAACAGAATAAGCAACACTTCTATACATCTGTTATGCAAGACTAAAGATTAACAGCATTCTTATATCAATACTGTGGATGACAATGATAAACAACATTTATATAACAATCTTGTTGATAACTCACAGCATTTATAAACATTATAAGCTAACATTAAACAGCATTTCTATACAAATGCAGACAACAAGAACAGCATTTCTACACCAATATTATAAGATAGATAGTGGCATTTCCTTTACAGGATGTCGCTGTCAACCCCAACATTTTTTGGCTGCTTGTGATGTCTTGGAAAGTTTACATTCAATAGTATGCCACTGCTCTCTGAACAACCGGCACGCATACCACTGCTTGAAAATCAGCACAAGGCAGTCTGCTTAACAATCGCCTGCAGTTATTTTTCGAGCGAGGCATGCATGATTACGAATTGTGTCTGTAATGTCTTTGCCACAGAGTTATAGATAACTAAGATTAAACAGCATGTTTATACCAATTTTGTGGATGACTAATGAATTATCAGCATGTTCATACATGTTACAAGCATTAAACACAATTCAATAAACCATTCAAGAAGAGGACCAAAGCATGTGGAAATTGTATGCATGAGAACAGCTGTTGGTGGCATCAGAAGAGACAGAATAAGAAAGTGTCATTAGAAGAACCACAAAAACATAACATATGTACAGAGTACAGAGACACAAACAGTCCGGTTATTCGTTCATTTGTGAAATAAAGCCTGGCTTCCTGCCTGTTTGTTTATAGCAATAAAGCGCCTGGATCTAACACGAAGAACCACCTGGATGCAGTTGTGACATGACGTATTCTGTATTGAATGACTTAAGAAAGCTCTCAAGTGTTTTGATCATGTAGGGAGAAACTAAAATACTTTCGCCATGTTGAGCATCACAATGGCTTAGAAAGATGGATGGCACGGCTCATGGAAGGCGGGGCAGAGGTCGAACAACATGATGATGGGCATAGAACAGAGGGATCTTGGGCATGACAATGCACGGGGCAGGTGGACTGGCAAAGGAGTGTTTCCTTTCGGCAGGCGGTGGTGAAAGTGATGTTCTGCAAAGTAACTAATCACACAAAGTGATGTTCTGCAAAGTAACTAATCACAAAGTGATGTTCTGCAAAGTAATTAATCACCATTTGGTGACTTATCCGATGTTGATTTGTGTGATATATGAGAATCAGATTGCTACAGTGTTGGAGGCATATCCATCATTGAATGAGTTAAGAAGAGATGTTGTTGGATGTAGGAGTCATATAGGAGAATATGTTGACTTATGCGGTCTATGAGAATAGTTGTCACAGTGTTGGAAGTAGGTCTGTAGCATGTCGTCAGCCTAACGCCACTACTAAAATAACAAGACATGAAATCAGATGCCTGTGTGATAGAAATGAAAAATGAAATTGTTGGCCACTGACATGTGGTATCAGGTTCCAACTCCAGCACTGGGTTGATCCCATTTTCAAGAGCCATGGGTGTCTATTGAGATCATATGTCACCCTGATCACTTGAGTAGTGAGGTCAGTTACCTAGCCTTCATTAATAAGAAGACAGGAGGTCCTTGCAGTTGGAAATTACAGAGTAGGCAATAAGGTTGCCGTTAGGAAATAAAACCGCCCCATGAGTAGGTAGTGTCTGTTACCTTGGATGTTACCTGTCACAAATGTCGAAGCTGGATGCACCAACCTCTGAGGTGTACAACTACATGTTATGCACGGAAATGAGGAAGAAGAAGCTACCCGTATGAAAGAGAAGTTAATCTTACACTGAGCCTGTAGTCTTGTCCTGACCAGAGCTAGCGGGTAACTAGCCAGCTGTCCACACGTGCTGCTGACCGTACCACACACTAGCAGAGCCATGATGCCTGGATCTTTGTTCTTGTTCTTCTGCATGTAGAACTTCTTCAGAGTCTAGAATCAATAGAAAATGTAGGGTTTTGTTTTCAACTTAACAGATAAAATGTGGCAGAATTTTTCACAGAAGACAAAACCCTGATATTGAGTGGACACAAAGGAAGCAGAATACTAAGAAGTGTCCAGTTCTGTTTCTTCTCCTTCTCCTCCTGGCCTTCATCTTCCAGTGGAGTATAGGTGATCATCTAACTCACACTCAGCCTTAAGCAAAATTGTCCAGGATTTCGTTTCTAAAGTTGTCTATGGGGTGAGGTAGCCGGTCTTCCTTAGTCACCTATTATAACATGCATGGTAGGTTAGTGTTGCTATCCTTTGCATCCCTTACCCCGCCCCCCTAGTAAAATAAAGGCATCAGTGTCCAGTTGTGGATAAGGACTCAGAGAGTGCATTAAACACCCTTTCCCCAACCCCTAGGCAGTAGATCATATTTATTTTTGGTGCTCGCTCGCTTCAACTCAAGGGTAGTCCATACACACCACTTCTAGTAGTGATAGACTGAATTTTGCATGTGGATTAGCTTTCCCTATTAACAATGTCCCTCGCCATCAGGCAAACGCACTCAGAGGTGGGTGACTTCAGAGGTGCTTGTAATTTATGACCCAGGTCAAGAACGATAGGTCAACATTTTAGTCCAACTGTCCGGTGTAGGGGTTGAACCCCTTACCTCGGCATTAGCACACCGGATGTTTAAGAACACGTGTTCTTATCCATTTGGCCATGCTGACCTAGTAGATAAGATGTCTAACATTCTAAGATTAGAGCCAGCAAACTGGGTTTCATGTGTGCATACACTGTAAAGGTAGACCTATGGCAGTTATGCTGTTGGGGTGTGAAGTGCCGGGTCTCCACACATCATAGGCCATAGAAGGTTGGGGTGACCAGTCCACTTCCTCACCACCTTTCAAAATACAATGAGACCCTTACCTCATAAAAGGTGTGACCAACGCTACAGGAAACAAAACATCATCATTATCAGCATGTGCCCTACCCACTAGCATAGGGTTCATGTTTCCACAGATCTCAGTACTGTCCCAGTGTTCTGGATCAACTCTGTTGATGATACTCCTCCCTGCATCATTTCTCTCAGTTGCCTCTGCCTCTGCTGCCCCTAACCTTTTCATGTTTTCAGATTTATTATAAGACCAAAGAATTCTGTTTGTTTCCTTCTTATAGTTGTACATAACGCTCTACTTTCATTAGCCCCTTTCAGACAATTGTTGTTAAGTTACTGGGACATTCCAAGATATTCGTAACATTTGTCTCAGGAACCACATCTCGGTTGCCACTAAGCTCTTATTTGTTCATTCATGCTCCATGATTCACTGTCAAACATTACAACAGGTTCTATAAAACATTTCAGTACTCTCATTCTAACATTCAATGATAGTGACTTATTGCATAACTTTTCATTTTCTTAAATGCAACTTTTGCTTAATCTCTTCTGCTCTTATTCTGTCCTGCTTCTTCCACATTATGTTATAACTGTCATCAGTCATCTACTGTCTATAGTACCTTGCATTGTAGGGCAGTGGGGGTCTTGAACCTGAGGAATTGAGGCCGCCTGGCTAGTACAGTCACCGCGAACTCTGCAGGTTAGGATTTTCTTTTTTTCCCCCAACAGAAAAATCCACACATTACTGCGGATTCAAACCCAGGTCTCCCAAAGGAGAAACCAGAATTCTTAGCCACTCAGCCAGCAGCTCCCCGTATGTTATAACCATCCTAAGATATTTACATTTATCATATTGGTTAAGAATTTTCTCTTCTATCATTATATGACATTTGCCAAACAAACACGACCTGATCAAACAGGGAAATTCTTACCTCATAGATGGCTAGGTCGATGCCAGCGTAGGGTATAATCCCCAACAGGTTGGGTATGTAACCCCTGTAGAAGCTGCCCAGTCCCTCGTGTTTGGCCACCTTCCTGGCACAGTCAAATATACCACTGTACTGACCAGTCTTGCGGAGAGCTAACCTGGTTTTCAATACCTGGAGGAGAACCATGTAAAACAGTTACATGACCAGTGGTCCCTCATACATGTAGAACAGTTATATGACTAGCGTTCCCAGAAACATGTAACACGGTTATATGACTAGCGGTCCCAGAAACATGTAACACGGTTATATGACTAGCGTTCCCAGAAACATATAACAGGGTTTTATGATCAGCGATCCCAGAAACATATAACAGGGTTTTATGACGGCAGTCCCAGAAACAAACACACATATATCCAGTCACATCAGCAAGAAACAACAGAAATAGACAATTATTCAAATAATAATTCCAGAAACTAAACGCAAATACATATACAGTTATTATATATACACATCTACATATTCGCATCTACAGTTACATATACAGATGTATTTACATATACAGATGTAGTTACATACACACAGCTACAGTCACATATCAGACAGATGTACAAGTATGTCAGAAACAGTTATATCAATAGTAGTTAGGAGTATTAGGGCATCGAAACATTTCCTGAACAACTGAAAACAAAATGTCAGTCACAGTGAGAAAACAATGTTAGAGTGCTACAGCCTGTACTGCTGTATTCATGTGAAATCTCAACAAAATGTCAGTCACAGTGAGAAAACAATGTTAGAGTGCTACAGCCTGTACTGCTGTATTCATGTGAAATCTCAACAAAATGCAATCAAATTAAGACATATTTGAGGACATAAAAAATATGGTTTTGTAGGAAAATATACATAGAATACAATGACAAACAAATAAGGCTGCACAAGAAGAAGTAAATTGCAAATAAAGCTGCAAAATGACTAGAGAAATATTGATAGTATAGAATTTTTGAGCATGTAATAAACTAGACAACATAGTGACAACTGGCAAACTTATTAGGAAAGGGGCAAAAGGAAGACAAAAACAAAACAAACAGATAAATAGTAGAATGGCTTTGGCTAAATAGCTCAATATAAAAAAGAACAGGCCTGATTAAGGCAACAGCGATCATGTAACATGGCAAATAAATACCCATGATTACACCAGCATAACACACGATGATATACAAATCAATATCATTCTATATCTTTCAGTGACCCTCCAATAACCTGAGTCCACCAGTACAGTGACCACTAAGTTCTGGGGCACTCTAAAGTACTACCCAGCCCTGACCACAACAGCTGCGGTAGCATCGTGGCTGCATTGCTTGCCGCCCAACAGCATATGTGTTTGAATCCCCATCAAGGTAGGCATTGTTTCCAATGACCTGGGCTTCTGTCGATGTAACTTAAAATTGGTACCAGGACTATTCCTAGGATCATTCTGTGCATGAGATATTGACCACACCCCCCCCCCCCAACTGAGTGCCCACTTGTCTAACAATATGGGCCCAGCACCATATACCCAACACTCCCCATGTAACTAGGAAGACTGAGACAAGGACAGCCACACACATCTACAGGCAAACGTGTTACCCAAGGCCTTCATCAACAAACACACACAATCAGAATACTGAGCTAGAAAATTTAACTTTGTTTCGTTGTATTTTGTATTCCCATGACACAAAAATGGGCTATTTAGTTCCTATTCTTCCTTCGTCTTTTGAAAAGCACATCACACCTAGTTATGCACCTCAAGGATCAGCGAGTCCAGCTTTGGTATACATTTACATAAATTTTACTTTCTCTAGACAGTTCCCATTCAAGGTAACAGGCTCTATCTACCAGCAGATATGTTTTACATTTTGCTAACAATTTTGCCAAAGCAACAGCATTTCGGTCTAAATTTTGGGATTTTCAACTGCCGTGGGATTTTTAACATGCACAGAGATTTTTTCCCCCCTATCCGAAAAGGCTAGGTATGCAAAACCCAAGAGATTACAGGAACATGTAATATCATTAGATACAATGGTTCTTGTAAAATTCCCAGTCCTATGCAGGGATATTACCCTGTACCCTCAGCAGACACAATAACCTCTCAACCACAACCCCCTGTACGGACATCTAGTTTAATTGCCCATCAGCTAACTATTCAGCAAGTTTTTCTAATCTACTGAAGCCCAAACTGACCTCCATTGGGTAGATGGTGGTTTGTGAGATAGCACCAGCAGCAGATCCCGACAGCAACCTTTCTGTGACACCGAGCTCTTTGTTCGAATCACCTTTGAAGAGAGCTTTAATCTGAGGACAAGAGCAGTTATCAGAACCAGAATCACAAACACCTACCATCAATCAGGTGTCACCTCTGGTCTAAATACTTAGAACAAAATACTTCAGCATGATCTTTCTTATATAAGCTGGTTCCATAAGTATTGTTATGCTGTGGCTGGCAATACTGACCAAACCTCAACACATACATAATTACATAATATTTATGCTTAATGATTAGTATAATATATATAAAACTAAAGGAGTATGGATTTATGTCACAGATCTCACTCTTCTGAAATGCTTTATGATTGGTGTTTCAGAAATGTGTATGGTAAACTGCACTTGAAAAGACAGTTTCATCAGTGCTGAAATAAGATCTATTTTTCTATATCTATTTTCTATATTTATTTATCTATAAGATCTATATTTATAAGATCTTAACTGTAAGGAAATGTACCTTAAAATATTTCAACCTCTAAAACCCCAATCACTATGCAAATAAAGAAAGACACCATCAAACTGATGTATAACAAAATTAATATCACACATCCTTGCTAGGATTAAATTATTTACCACTTTACATACTAAATCATCAGAGTGACGAGAAATATATTTCAGTTTCACTGGTGAAGCCTACATTTGTACCGGCACTGGCCAAGGTCTACATGCAAGTCACCAGTTATGATAGCCACTGCATGGTAACCACAGTCATCTCAAAGGAAGCCAAACAGACAGGAAGGTCATAGATTGCACAGACAAAGTGTACAATCAGACAGGTTGTCACAGTCAGGTCTCCGTGGCGAAGGGATTATGGACGCAGTTCGTGATCCTGCATACCCGCGTTCGAAACATAGATATTGGCATTGATTGTGAGGAAGTTCCTCTCTGGGATTTGGCTTGACAATGAAATGCCTCAAACCTGTCAAGGAAACATCACCCACCCAATCCCAGACAGTCTGCATGCATGCTAAATCCTAACCTGGTGACATTCTAATATGCCTCTCCACAGATGTGGTTCCAGCGGCGGACTTGACACCCTGCAGATTTTCAAGCATCAAGAGGGGAAGTAGAACTTTGCCATACAGTTTCCTTTAGAGCTGGGACTTGAGTATCAGATCAGAAGGAAAGTCTCTATAGCCAACCTGACTCTGATAGAAGCAAATCCTTTTCAAGGCTCAAACAATTTGAAGACCAATATATCAGACTGAAGAGTTAGAACTGAAGTCAGCAATTAATTCATGACTACTCTTGTCCTGGCGGTGTGATTATTTATACCGATGGTTAAGAGGCAAAAACTGTGCTTCTTGATTCATAGCAAAAGCAAATGGCTAACGTTTAGTGAAGGAGAGCTTGGTGTAAGATACCACAACCTTAAGTCTGAGAATGGAGGTGGAGGTGGTTACTGCAGCTACCCGCTGGTGATTGTAACTGATTCACAAAGCATGCTGTCAAAGGTGAAGACTAGCATGAATGAAGTCGCAGGTTGTGAGCATTTGCTGATCTTTTCTTTTTCCAGGACACTCTTGTGTGGTTGGAAATGAAGAGGCGGACAGAATGGCTGGTGCTGCATCTTTAAGGGGCGATGTGATGCATGATAAGGCAGATGTGGTGAAGGCCCTCTGGAAGCATGTGAACAATGCAGATGAACAAATAAGACTATCGTGGTCTAGAGAGAATGCAGCAGCAAGTGGTGGTAAGAAGATTTGGTTGACAGTCGTCATTCGAGGTAAAGCAAGATTGCAACAGGCAGCATTAGTATTGGAACTTTGTGCTGGCTGTTGAAGATGAGGACTGAGCACTAACGGGAATGGCCCAAGTGCAATAATGTCAGTTCTTGACTCGACTGAAATCTTTCAGAGGAGTCACCAACCAACGGTGTCTTCTGGCATCTCTTACAGTGTTTTTATTGTTCAAAAACAACACTTCATATTTCATTAATCATATTTTTCTACTTTGGTTCCGTTGCCCAGCTACTGAGTTAAGTGCTTGGAGTGACACTGTGAGCTGTGGATTTCATGTGGAACACTTACATCTGCCCACAGTGGTTTTTATTGTGAACTACATGCTCAGAAAAATGGCGGCCGGTTGCTGAACTAGCTGGTTTTGCCTTATGCAGAAATGTGTGTGCAACTGCTTGTTTTCTAGCGAATGTCGCTTCCACCGACAATGAACTGTAATTATAGTTGTGAGCTGTTGTGTTTGCATTCTGGCAGCGACCTTATGAACGTATGTCTGTGCATGCTGTTGGTATGTCAGGACTTCAGTTCTACTTTTCACATGGGACAGTGGGGAGCATTACGGGGTGACCCTCTGCCGTGAAGTTGGAACCAATAACCAGAAGTCGACTAATAACGTGATTAACGTTTTTCTACTTTAAAACAGTTTTAAAATATTATAACCAAACAGCAAGACCCTGTCCAACTGCTGACTTCTCAGAGAAGACAGACATAACAACTATACACAGACATGGGTACCTGTTCATAGGCCATGAACTTGAGGGCAGATTCTGGTGCAATCTTGATGACATTGATGCCGTTACCCCTCCACAAAGATATGACCCCGCCCTCTTCCAGCATGTGTTTGAAGCCCTGAAGCGATTGTCATATTCTTTCTGCTAGATCCGTGCACCTGGCAAAGTAAATGATACAAGTGAGTCATTTTTATCCCCAGATAACAAGATAAATGATACAAGTGTGTCAATCCTTTCAGTAGGTAAACAAGACAAATGATACAACTGTGTCAAACTTCTCCATAATTTATGCAAATGATACAATTGTCATATTCTCTCCCATATGTAAACTAGACAGATAAAACTGTCAAATACTTCTACATCAGAACTCACATAATTATATGTCAAAAACCATTACTAGAACTCACATTTTTCTACACAACTCATTTCTGCATCACAACCCATATATTTTGGACATCAGAACTCATGTTTTCCCCCCATCAGAACCCAGATATTTTTACATCTGAACCAACATATTTCTACATTAGAACCCCTATATGTCCACTTGAGAACACACATAATTCAGATCTTGCTACCTGTAATCATAAATATTTGTGCATCAGAATCCCCATATTTCTATGTCAGAACTTACATATTTCTGCATCATTACTCAGTTTGTTATTAGAATCCACATGTATCTACAGATGAACAACCTATTTCTGAATTAGAGCCAATTTTTTTTTAATCAGTAACTACACATATTTCCACGTTACAACCCACAAATTTCTGCATTAGAACTCATTTTTGTAATCAGTAACTACACATATTTCTACACCACAACCCACCAATTTCTGCATTAGAACTAATATTTTTCTTAATCAGTAAGTACACATCCGGCTCCATGGCCGAGGGGTTAGTAGCTTTCTCCGCTAACCCCGAATACTCTCGTCACGTGACGCGACGAGAATTAGCAGTGGTTCGAATCGCAAAAGTGACTTATGAGAGTATGGAGCCGGTCGCTCAGAAAGTCGTGGCGTGCTGATGAGCGTAATCTAGCCTAGGAATCAACATACAGCTGAAAGATGCTGGTGTTGACCGCAATATCCTGAAACAGGATGGAAACGCGGAAAAAAAAAAAAAAAAAAAAGTAAGTACACATATTTCTACATTCAATCAATCATGTCCCATGCCCGAAGCATGGGCGGTCATGACTCACCATTTCACTCGATCACCAGAGTCGTAGATCAGCTCAGTGTTCCTGTCTCGTCCATGCCATCCAGGTATTTTCCTCTTGGTCTGTTCCCTTTGATATTGCCAGTTGTCACTAAGTTCTCCAATCCATTTCTTCTCATAACATGTCCAAAGAATTTTGACTGTCTACGTCTAATTTCTCTAATCAGTTTACGTTGTTCATTTGTCTCCTGTAGTACTTGGTCATTGGTTTTTCTGTCTGTCCATGGTATTCTTTGCATTTTCCTCAGAAACCACATTTCTGCAGCCATCAGATGTTTTTCAGCTTGACTGCACATTGTCCAAGTTTCACATCCATACAAAAGAACAGGCTCTATGTATCCCCTCAACACTCTTTTTCTTGTTTCAATTGACATCTTTTTATTGATCAGAATGTTTTTCATCATGCTAAAGGCTACTTTCGCCATGGCGATTCTTGTTCTAATCTCTTCAAGGCATCTCCCATCAGATGTTTTGACTGTTCCGAGATAATTGTATCGTTTCACTTGTTGAAGAATATTCCCATTTACTTGTATATTACATTGTGGTGCTTCGTTCTTCCTAGTGACGACCATAACCCGTGTCTTATTACAATTTAATTCTAACCCCAGCTGCTCACTGTGTGTAACAACTGCATCTACCAATTGTTGCAGATCCTGCGCATTGTCTCCAATCAATACTGTATCATCTGCATATCTAATGTTATTGATGTTTCACCCTCCAATGCTGATTCCATTTATATCCTCTACATTTCTGAAAATATTTTCACTGTACAGGGAAAAAAGATCTGGAGACATTACACATCCCTGTCTCACACCTCTCTTAATTGGCTGATATTATCCCACGTCATTATCAATCCTTATGGCAGCTTGTTGTTTCCAATATATGTTTTTTATACGTCTAATGTCTTTCCCATCAATTTGTAGATCTGCAAGCATATCCATCATGTTGACATGACTAACTCTATCAAAAGCTTTTGTGTAGTCAATAAAGCAAAGATGTATATCCTTGTTTACTTATATAGCACGTTCAATAACTGTTCGCAGCATATACACAGCATTTACTGTACCCTTTTCTTCTACAAAC
This sequence comes from Cepaea nemoralis, assembly GCA_014155875.1. NCBI lineage: Eukaryota > Metazoa > Mollusca > Gastropoda > Stylommatophora > Helicidae > Cepaea > Cepaea nemoralis. Next base: position 18,120 of record JACEFZ010017307.1, on the reverse strand, counting down.
CCACATTGTTCTTCCCCTATTTCAGGTTGTAATTTCTTCCTCACTCTTTGCATGATAATTTGTAGCAAAATCTTTGTGATGTGACTCATTATACTAATTGTTCTGTGTTGATCACATTCCTAGGCTCCTGATTTCTTTGGGATTGCAATAAATACAGAGTTACATAATTCAGAAGGCATCTCTCCAGTATCATATAATGTGTTCAGCAGTCTGTGACTTGATCTAGTCCATATTCTTCTAAAGCTTTAATCATTTCTGTTGTGATGTTATCTGCACCGGGGGCCTTGTCAGCTTTCATATGCTTAAGATCATTTCGAACCTCCATCTCCAAAATTGGCGGTCCTTCATTATTAAATCTAATATCATACTGTTCGTCTCTGTTATCCTCATAAAGGTTTTTCACATAATCTGTCCATACATGTAGAATCTGATCTTTTTCTATTATGACTTTGCCATCTTTAGTTTTTAGACAGCCTGTTGATGTACTTGTTCTTTTATTAGTAAGTTCCTGAATTCTTTTGTGCATTAATTTGGTATTTTGACTGTTGTGTTGTTTTTCAATTTCTAAGCACTTTTCCTCAAGCCATGCTTCTTTTGCCTCCTTACATAATATTCTGACTTGTCTGTGGATTTCTTCATATTTGGCAGAATTATTTTTGTTGAGTCTTCTTGTTTCCATTAGGTGTAAAATTTCTTCAGTAATCCATTTCTTACGACCCATCTTCTTTAATTTTGGAATAGTTGATTTTGCAGCCAAATTGATTGAATTCTTCAACATTTCCCATTGATCATTCACATCCTGGAATAGGATCTCTACATTACAACCCACCAATTTCTGCATTAGAACTTATTTTTTAAATCAGTAACTACACATATTTCTACATTACAACCCACAAATTTCTGCATTAGAACTCATTTTTTTAAATCACTAATTACACATATTTCTTCATCACAACCCACCAATTCCTGCATTAGAACTAATTTTTTTTAAATCAGTAACTACTAGGGGTGTACCGGATTTCGGCTCCAGCTCCGGCAAATCTGGAATCCGGCCATTTTTACAAATCCGGCTTCGGCTCCGGCCGGATCTCACTTCATAAATCCGGCCAAATCCAGCTCAGGTCGGATTTCAAAAATTTGAATCCGGTACAGCCCTAGTGAAAACATTCATGGCTTTCCTTCAGAAAGAAGGTAGTGATGCTGGGATCAAAACTATGAAAGCAGTATTTACACCTGTGCCACACTACTGGATCCTCGATTCAAGCTGTGCTTCTTCTCCGAACGTGGTAGAAGTGATGCACGAGCCCATCTGCTGTTAGCAACTAACTCCATTATTGATTCAGCAAACACAGTCAGTCCATAGGATCCATCAGCTACTAGTAGTAGTAGTAGTACTAGTGTTTTGACTTCTGTGAGCACTGCCACACAGTACGAGTCCAGCCTATGGAGCTGTTTTGACACAATTGTCGAGGAAAATCCCACCACAGATCGTTCTGCAAGTGCCGAAGGCAACAGCATTAACACTGAGGTGATACAGTACCTGTCAGAGCCACTTCAAACTCGACAGTCAGATCCAGTTTCATGGTGGCATGCCAATAAGCAAAGATTTCCAAGCATGGCTAGACTGTCGCGGGCATTTCTTGCACCACCACCTACAAGTGTGCCATCGGAAAAGCTGTTCAGTACTGCAGGAGACATTATCACTGACCACAGTAGTAGCCTTTTACCACAAAATGCGGAGACGATTTTCCTGAAATACAACTCGTCCCTTCTTGACTCTGAGAGTTCAACTTTACAGCCATAATGAAGACTGACTGACTGAAATAGTGAAATTACTGAATGAATGTATTTCAATAAATTCAATCTGTTCAATGTACTGTTGTTGTGAACTGTAACTGAGCTGCCAATTTGCCAACTGAAAACAATGTGAAAACTAAAAATTGAAACTGAAAACTAAAAATTAAAATTACTAAATTAGCATTATGTGCTTATGTATTATGTTTCATCTTGAACTTATGGAACTTAATATTACTTAATTACTTATTCTAATATAAATGTAATTATTTTACATTTAAATGATTTCTTCTTCTTCTTCTTCTTCGTTCATCCGGAGTTTTTTTTCGGATGTGATTGCGTTGTGCCTGTTTACAGCAGAGCTGCGTTCTTGCGCCGTTAGGCCGACACATCCGACTTCTGCGGATTTAAATGATTTAATATGAGTATATGTCATCATTGTCATGTCTATAGTAATGAACTGCAGTAATGAACAGTTGAGTGACTCCACTCACTTAAGTCAAGTGATGTAGTACGTTATTTTTTTTAATTTGTAAATCCGGCTCCGGCCGGATCTCACTTCATAAATCCGGCTCCGGCAGGATCTCACTTCATAAATCCGGCCGGATTTCAAAAATTTGAATCCGGTACAGCCCTAGTAACTACACATATTTCTTCATCACAACCCACCAATTTCTGCATTAGAACTCATTTTTTTAATCACTAATTACACATATTTCTACATAACGATCCACCAATTTCTGCATTAGAAGTCATATCAGAACCCACCCACAAGTACATCAGAGACCCCCGCTGGCACTAATATCTACACATTGTTGTATCAGGTCACAACCTGTAGAAATGATAAAGAGCTTACCTGAAACAAGACCTTTAACCTGTCTAGGGGAGCAGTACATGTCCTTGAAACAGCACCAGCAACACCTCCAGCCACCAGATGGCGCCACCACATGCCAGTCTTGAGTTCCGTCTCTGTAAAATCATCTGGCACCAAACCATTTTCACCAATGTCGATTATCTGGAAGAATATAATACATTGATACAGAAAGAGTTAAAAGGACACGGATTCTAGATGAAAGTAGCACATTTTTTTCAATTTTTCATTTTCTTTCAATGTCTTCATGTTTTCATTCTTCTCATCCCGTTCTTACATTTTAATGTAGTCACTGTAGTGTGTCCTCTGTGATATGTTGTGTTTTGTGCATATATTTGTTTGCTGATGAAGGCTAGTCGCTGCAACGTCTTGTGTTTTCTGTAATCGTGTTCTGTAAAGCTGCATTACTTTGTGTTAATATATATTGAATGTATGCTGCATTGTTGGTTACTGAATGTGTTCAAGAGTGGTACAATTAACATACAAATAAATCCAAACATCTTGCTTAACCTCCTCCTTCCAGTGCCTGGTCTGGAGCTGACTGTGTCTATGACCTCCCAATGGTCTCTTTCATGTAATACTTAGAAGTTGGTGTTATTGATTAACCCAGCTACACATACATGTGTCACTGTCCTCACCCAATCTCCTGCCTAGTAATTCTCCACATACAGCTAATTGCTCTATGACCTCCCAATGGTCTCTTTCATGTAATACTTAGAAGTTGGTGTTATTGATTAACCCAGCTACACATACATGTGTCACTGTCCCCACCCAATCTCCTGCCTAGTAATTCTCCACATACAGCTAATTGCTCTATGACCTCCCAATGGTCTCTTTCATGTAATACTTAGAAGTTGGTGTTATTGATTAACCCAGCTACACATACATGTGTCACTGTCCCCACCCAATCTCCTGCCTAGTAATTCTCCACATACAGCTAATTGCTCTATTCTATCTCTACTTCTAATATGTCCAATAAATATTTTTTATCTTTTCCTTGTGGTTTTAGTACCATCTGCAGTTTTCAATACTCAGCATTTGACTTTTCTGTCCACAATACCACTCTCACATTCTTCTCAAACACCACATCTTCACTCGCCCCAGTTCCTTCACCATTTCGTTACTTATTGTCCAAACTTTTACAATCTGTACATTATATCAGTAAGCGTAATTTTGTTCTTGTCACAATATTTCTGCTTTTCATGACGATGTGAATTCATATAAAAGAATCTTTGGATATACTGAATCTTTCCTTCATCTCCATTTCACATCTTCCATTAGATGTCAATGTGTAGTCTAGATATTGAAAACTAACATATCTGATGTTTATGCCATTATTGTATATAATGCATATTGGCATTTGTGCTTTCTTTAAAACTGCCATGCATTCAGTTTTGCCAATGTTTAATGCTAACTCCTAACTTTTTTTTACAGCCTTGCCTAAAATTCTCTGGAGATAACTTTCAGTCTCTGCTATTACAACTGTTTCATTGGCATATCTCAAGAGTATTTACATTTTGTCCCCCAACCATAACTCACTCATGATGTTCAAATGTCCTGAGTATTGTCTTGAACAAGGGTAGAAAAATCTAGGGTGCCAGTTGTCCTGGTGCCTTAAAATTGTTACCTGGCACCTGAATTTCTAATACTTTAATACTTTTCTTAGCCCTTATTTGCAAAACAAAGCAACAAATATGCTGGCTCCTGATTGTTTTGTTTTTTTTATTGCTTGCTTTGAACTCAAAGAGTCCTCCCCCGATGTGTCTCCACCTTGCCGTGGTGAGGGGGCTTGCGTGTCCCATCGACCCCATGTGCTTGCCGATGGATGAAAACTACATACCTGACAGCTCTTGGGACAGGGACCAGACTAAGAGAGAGACAACCTGCTGCTCTGCAGGTAGACTGAGGATAACAGTCAAAAGATTAAATCAGGTACACGAAGGCAGAAGACTTTGGTCCGGACAATACTATAAGGCTCTCTGTCGAGGGCTGTGACTGAACGCCTCTAAGCCACAAACCCTCGGATCTGAGAGCCGGGCCGATACACACCTACCGATAAATAGAGGTGAGATACTGAGCACGCTACATGCCCTGTTCTGATACTTGTTTGAAGGCTCTCAGCTGGGGGATATGACGGATTCCCGGATGAGAGGGCCTGGCCGTTTCTCACTCAATGCTACACGGAGGTAAGGTGCTGAGCCATCAGCACATGTAGCCTACCTCGTGAGTGAGAATAAAAATGCAGAAAGTGTCCCAGTTGAATGAAATGGTTACGACAACTGTCTGTATCTAACACATAGAGTGTAGACAAAAGTGAAAAAACGTCTCAATAACATGAAATGGAACGCACGGCTAGCGAATCCATTGCGTGGTCCGAAGTCAAAAGCAAAAGCTTACCGAGTGGATGTCGCCTGCAGTCTGACCGTTCCTGGTGTGTGCTTGAGCGACCAGTGGCAAGCGAGATGCCCAACACATGGAAGTGAGGAACTAAAGCAGCCATGAGCAGGACGTCGCAACTCCTTGGGTGAGCCCAGTCTCAGAGCAATATGTGCCGGCTCTGCAATTATGGAAGCCTCCTTGGATAGCCTTGGATAAACCCTTGGTCTGCCATTGCTTTCCCTTGAGGGCTAACCGTGATGTCGATGATCGTTCTATCTTGACCAGCTGAGATGTGGGCGACGTCACAACAATGTCTAACGTGCCTAGAAACCCAAGGAAGCTAACCTCATTAAAAAATGCCTGCTGAAGTCGGAAGTGCCGTCCTACGGGTGGCAAACTAAAAAATTGGCACTACGCATTTACGTCCGAGTGAAATGTCTCATCCGAATGTCTCTCGTGCTAGGAACAGCTCTGACTAGGTAGTTTTCCGAATGTCTGTCGTGCCTGGAACAGCTCTAACGGGCGCAACGACAAGCACATGTCCGAAAACTCGCTGAGTGGATACCGTCTGCAGACCTGTCTGGGTTGTGCGGCAACGGCCCGGGGGCGAACGAAATGCCCAATATATTGAAGTGAGGAATTAAAGCAGCCATGAGCAGGACGTGACGATTCCCTTGGTGAGCCCAGTACCAGGGTGCTATGTGTCGGCCCTGCAACTATGGAAGCAACCTTGGATGGCGGAAAATGCTATGGACTGTCCCTTCCTTCTCTTGAGGGATGACCGAAGTCCTCGACTGTTCCAACTTGACCAGCTGAGATGTGGACGGTATCACAAAATTGAGTCTCCCAGGAATGCTAACCTGGTCAAAAAATGCACGCAAAAGCCGGATGTGTTGACCTAAGGGTTTTCAACCCAAGGGTGCCTAACGCACACTGCAATCACATCTGAAAAAACACTCCAGATGAAGGAAAAGAAGAAGAACTCAAAGAATCCATGCGCTACTACTTCTAATGCACTTGATTGATTTTTGTGTATGGATTAGCTTTCCTAATTACCAGTGTTCCCCGGCATCAGGCACTGGGGTTGAACCCATTACCTCGACATCAGCACACCGGAAGAGAAAGTGCTCTTATCAATTCGGCCATGCTGACTGTCTCGCTGACTCCTGACAAAAAGAGCTAGCTCCGGAATTATCTTCAGTTTTTTTTTTTCTACCTCTGGTCTTGGGATAAATGAAAGGATCATGTAATAAAATAAACTTGTTTAATATGTCCACAAAACTAGACATTGATTTTCTTAAATTATTTGTAAACTCTAATATACAGAAACAAGTGCTATACCTCTTCAGAGATGAGACCCAAATTTTTGTTGAAGGTCCTGTATCTCTGATCAGGGTCAGGATCAGAGATGTCCATGAAGTTGTCGACAAACATCTACAGCATGTGGTGCTCCAAACGAACACCAAAACACAAGAATTCACCTCAGGTTCCAAGTGTTCTCCAGTAAGAACACCTCAAAATTACACACACGATCCCACAAACAAGGAAATCACGCAGGAACCCCTATGTTGTGCTAGGAATGCCACACAATATATTTGTGCTGTGTCCAGAACTGATACAGTTGTATGTAAATTAAGTGGACGAAAGAATGATGATCTCCAAATGTTTCAAAGCACACAAATATAATTTATGTACACACTGAGACATAACTCCTTTGTCTTGCACAACATGTAGTATTATTTACTAATTATGTTTGTCCAATCCTGTGTTCACGTTGAAAGACTATGTAATGAGTGGACTGCACACAAAGACAATCCTCACCGAATGCTATAATACTACACATATACCACGTTGCAAGATGTCAACTGTCACAATTTCAAGATGAATGCAATCAATTCGTGTGGAAGAGGCAAACAAAGTTTCTGTATGAATATGTGTGCGCAACTTTTCCACAAATGTATGAAACGTGTGTTTTCTGAACAAACACATTGTCTGTCACTGAGAATTCAATGGTAGTTTGCAGACCAGCAAACACATTGTCTGTCCCACTAGAGTTTGACAACTCCCTCGTCACACAAGACACAACTTTCAGTTCAATTTAGCAGTCTCTTCAACTCTCCTCTGGCAACAGCTGCAAGGTGGAAACAAATTACACACAGCTATTTAACAATAGCACTACACTAAACTATATGCGTGTCATGTGGCACATGACAGCTCAGCAGAATATGTAATTTGTTATCAAATACAATATTTAATAACCTAACACCTTAGTATTACTGATGTCAGATATACCGTCGACGGATTATTATTTATAGTATAGTGCCCCCCAACCAATAGTGACAGTGCTAGGGTGGCATAGTTGTTAGCACCCTTGTTGACCTAGAATGGTCCAGGTTCAATCTAGGATTGATCCAGACATACATCAAGAAAAAAAAAGTGGGGGGGGGGGGGGGGGGAATAGCCACAGTTTGTCAGGTGCATAGAAGAGTTCTACATGTCTGTACACTAGTAGTATTTCTTAGTAGTAGTAGCGGCAACAGTAGCAGTAAGTGCCTAATAATTTAGGCCCTAAGAGCTAGCAATGTCTGACTGGTAGCAGACATAGCATTAAATGTTTAGTGATCATATGTTAATATTAGTAGTATTTTAATCTTGTTATTCTAGTAGACTGATATTCTGAATCTACCCACATTGTACAAGTACTGGGGTATATTATGAAACAGTGCATCAATGACACATACACGTATCCATAATTTCTTAATTAGTAAAATATTAGAGTGTTTTACTTGATTCGTTGATTGTGAACCTTCTAATACCATATGCCTGTGTGTTACTTATCTGACACCACTGATTAAAGGATCGCTGCAGCTTTGAGGTGGCTATCACCATCAAGTGTTCCCCGAGCATTCATAGTACAAAAGTACTAAAGTGTAGACACTTTTCTCATACACAGCCCTTTTTTTGCGTTTGATTGCTTTAACTCAGCTGATTGCTTTAACTCAGCTGATTGCTTTAACTCAGCTGATTGCTTTAACTCAGCTGATTGCTTTAACTCAGCTGATTGCTTTAACTCAGCTGATTGCTTTAACTCAGCTGATTGCTTTAACTCAGCTGATTGCTTTAACTCAGCTGATTGCTTTAACTCAGCTGATTGCTTTAACTCAGCTGATTGCTTTAACTCAGCTGATTGCTTTAACTCAGCTGATTGCTTTAACTCAGCTGATTGCTTTAACTCAGCTGATTGCTTTAACTCAGCTGATTGCTTTAACTCAGCTGATTGCTTTAACTCAGCTGATTGCTTTAACTCAGCTGATTGCTTTAACTCAGCTGATTGCTTTAACTCAGCTGATTGCTTTAACTCAGCTGATTGCTTTAACTCAGCTGATTGCTTTAACTCAGCTGATTGCTTTAACTCAGCTGATTGCTTTAACTCAGCTGATTGCTTTAACTCAGCTGATTGCTTTAACTCAGCTGATTGCTTTAACTCAGCTGATTGCTTTAACTCAGCTGATTGCTTTAACTCAGCTGATTGCTTTAACTCAGCTGATTGCTTTAACTCAGCTGATTGCTTTAACTCAGCTGATTGCTTTAACTCAGCTGATTGCTTTAACTCAGCTGATTGCTTTAACTCAGCTGATTGCTTTAACTCAGCTGATTGCTTTAACTCAGCTGATTGCTTTAACTCAGCTTAGTCCATACACTTGCTGCCCTGGATTGATTTTTGCATGCAAATTATCTTTCCCTATTACAAGTATCCGTCACCTTCAGACAAACCTAGACTTCAGAGGTATACAAAGACTTAACATGGCGATATTTTCAGGGTTATACTGCAGTGCGAGGGAGCGAGCAAGCGGATCTCTTGGCTTCAAGAGCAATAGTACAATGGATACAGGAGTCATCTGGAAGACTATCCACAAATGACTGTCAGCTGAAGACAATAAAAGATAAAACAATATATTTAAATATTCTTGAACTTAGGTTTAGGGGTGGTTCCAGCAAGAAAGGATGTATGAGTGAGTGAATCTAACATGCTAACAATCAATGTATTCCTGGAACAATCACCATCTACTCTACACCTCATAACACTAGCTGTGGGAGAGCGAGCATCCATGGATTTGCCTGAAGTGCTATGTCAGTTCTGGAAACCAAGAAAACTTTGGTAATATAGTAATCCCAGTGCAGATACTGCCATTATAGAGTGTAAAATGTTAAACTCTCACATATTCTTGGCATAATGGGGTGGCTAACTATTTCCGTTTCTTGCTGCCTTCCCAGAAAAGACAATTTTGAACTAATTTTATAAGCAGTAGATGTGATTCCTTCGCTGAAACGACACCACTCCTTAGTTAAAGCTACTCTACTACTACTCCTATTGGTATTACTACAATGTTAAACAGTGACAAGTTGTTATTATCTGAATATCTGGTTATCACTTTTGTGGTCACTGCAGTCACCTTGTGAGCTATCATCATAAGTTATACTTCATTATCAGAGTTTATGCAGTTTTATTTCAAGCCAAGGTCCAGCAAACAAACAATTAATTACGGATGAATGGATTGACAGTAATTTACTTTGCTAGTAGTAAAATATGATAACATTTAGTGGAACTGCAGTAAAGATGTGGAAATATTACCATTCCCTTCCCTGGTCACCACGAGACCACAGACTCCCACGGCTGTCTATATAAGAGCATCAAGGTGGATTTCACGTGAGTATCACATTCACAGCCTGGGATTCTGAGATAAGTAGCAACATTTTTTTTCTAGTTGTCATGTTCTCTTCATTGTTCTCATTTTTTCATCTTTTCATTCTTCTCACCCCTTTCTTATGCCTTAATCATAATGTAGTCACTGGAGGGATCTTCACCATGATTATATTTATGTTGTGTTTTGTGTATTATTTGTCTGCTGATGAAGGCTAGTCGCCGCAACGACTTGTATAACTCTGTTTTGTAAAGCTGCATTACTTTGCGTTATTTTATAATGTTTGCTAGTAGTAGTGACTACTAACTACTAGTACTAGTAGTTAGTAGTAAATTAATTAGTCACGAACTACTACTTACTAGCAAAGTACATTATGATTATCATACATCAATCCATTCAGTTGTATAATTAACCGTTTGCTTGCTGGATCTTGGCTTGAAATAAAACAACATAAAGTAAACTCTCTACTACTAGCAAAGTACATTACTCTTACTGTCAATGGGTTGACTCAATCTACAAAACTATTAATTACATTTACGTATTAATTTTTAAATTATTAAAATCTACCAGTCAGTCAGTCTCACTGTCCACAGTACTAACTTGTAATGTTTTTAAAAAACAACAAATTACTAATCGCTAAGGATGTTCGTTGCATCATACACATGCCTAGTCGTACTTTAGCCTGTAAACTTCGACTACAAAATAACCTAGTGACCGAAAGTTTGTTGAACTCAAACATAAGAGAAGACAAGACGTCTTGATTCTCTCTTGCCCGGCCGCCGTCCGCGATGTCCTTGTTTGTTTTCTATCGGCTCCCTACATAATCACTCTACATAGTATAACACTGATACATACCAAGGGAAAAACTACTTAAATACTAATTCTAAATAACACCACGTTCACAGAAATTAAAGATATGAAGAAATCCGACGCCGGCAGGTAGTGGTACTGACATCATATCCATATCCTCAACGTTGGTCCCTTGATTTCAACACCACACACTTCACGCCTGATGTCAGGCAATGTCCCGGGTTATCTCCCGTGCGGAAGTAGCCTGCACGTGACTAATCAGCGCGCGGATTGTCGCCAGTTTTTGAATGAGGGGAACAATACATTTTAATGATCGTTTTTGCTGTTTGCTCGTATTATCAGGGCCGTGCCGTGCTATGATACAGAGAGGCGGCACCGTAAGGGGGCGGCATAAGCAGCGAAGGAGGGGCGGCATTTCGAAGACTTGCATCATTAAGGGGGCGGCATTTCGAAGACTTGCATCATACTGAGAAAATCTACCGCACGGCCCTGCGTATTATTATTATTATTATTTTGCATATCCTTGTTTTACAGGACATCGCAATCAACACCAGCATTTCTGCCGCTGTGATCTCTTGGCAAGTCTACGTTCAGTAGTTTGCCATTGCTGTCTGAACGATCGGCACCGATACCAACGCAAAACGCGGTCTGCTGCCAAATCGCACGTGTTTCGATCGCGGGTATACGGGATTACGAACCACGTCCGAAAAATCTTCGCCATGGAGACCGGCGTATTATCTCTCTCTCTCTCTCTCTCTCTCTCTCTCTCTCTCTCTCTCTCTCTCTCTCTCTCTCTCTCTCTCTCTCTCTCTCTCTCTCTCTCTCTCTCTCGGGAGCGGTGCTAGTGCTGCAGCCAGTACGCCTGCCTAACCTCCTGCAGGTCGTGAGATCAATCTCCAACCGGGGGTATATTTAAAACCGACCTGGTCGATCAAGCCTTAAATGGATACCATGAATTATCCTGCAAGGGCGTCATATTGAGAGTATCAGCCATTGAGAAACTATTTTTTTTTCCACTTTTCCATCCTGTTTTACGATATTGCGGTCAACATCAGCATCTTTCAGCTGTATGTTGATTCCTAGGCTAGATTACGCTCATCAGCATGCCACGACTTTCTGAGCGTCCGGCTCCATACTCTCATAAGTCACTGGCGCGACTCGAGCCGCTTCCAATTCTCGTGCGCTCACGTCAACCACGAGAGTATTCTGGATTGCGGAGAAAGCTGCTAAATACTAGACCAGGGAGACCGGCATTGAGAAACTATTGGTTTATAAAAATATAGGACTAACGTGGAGAAGTGGTTACGCTGATTGGGGACTCCGTCAATCGATTCACGAACGCAATGTTCTCGGAGATTCTCGCGAGGTCATCGCTGGAGCTATCGAGTTCGCGCTGTGTGCGACGCTTTCGGCAGGGCACTCCGCAGAAAGAGGCTGGGCTATGTGGGATAAAACCCGGTGCAATGAAGTCAAACCTCTCCCCTTTACCCCCCACCCGTAAACAGTACTAATATAATATGCCAACTACATCGCAAGGCGACTCTTTCTCTCCCCACCCTCACCCCAAATAGCATAGAGGTTTTTGTTGATACTACGTTGAACAGTAATCTACGTGGTTTTTGAAGACAGTTCAAGTTTGTGTCTAAAGGGAAAATAGAGAGCTATTAGAATTAAGAGCTTCGGCCAGCTTAATGTGGGTTCAACACGTGTCGAGATAGACGCCATCTGTAGCAATAAGTCATCATCGTCTTCACAACGCGCCCTGCCAGCTGGCGTCGGCGTTCATGTCTCTCCACAGATATCAGTTCCTGGTCTTCTGGATCAACTCTGCTACTGATATCCTCCATGCCTCCGTCTAAGTCCATCCAGCATCATTTCTGTCAGTATGCCTCTGCCTCCTTTTCCACTCATCACGATGTTTTTCAATTCCACTTCTCATTACAAGAGAATTTTCTGGACTGTAAAGCCTGAAGACCTGCCTTTGAGCCTGTCAGTAAAACCACAAGTTGTGAACCATTCTTGGTATTTAGTCATAGATGTGACAGTAATTCCTGTTGGTACTCTTGCTGTATTCCTTGTATTATTTTGGAATTCTTTTACACTCCCGCCCCTCCATTTCTAACTGCATTTTGTGCTGACCCGCCTGTGTACACGCAGACCCAAGGTTACTGTGGGTACTCACTTTCAAGAAATCAGAGTGGCTGTTCAGTGTTGTACACTGTTCTGTTCTTCCTAACCAAATATTCCTTTCACTTGTGTCTGGATGTTTAATGGTAGTCTTATATTTCTCTCTCGTGTCTGGATGTCAACCGGTAGTCTTATCTTTGTCTCTCGTGGCTGGATGTCTACTGGTAGTCTTATCTTTCTCTCTCGTGTCTGGATGTTTACCGGTAGTCTTCTTCTTCTTCTTCGTTCATCCGGAGTTTTTTTGCGTTGTGCCTGTTTACAGCAGAGCTGCGTTCTTGCGCCGTTAGGCCGACACATCCGACTTCTGCGGGCATTTGTTGACCGGGTTAACCTTCCCGGGGGTTTCTTAGGACGTTAGACTCTCACTGTTGTGGTGTTATCTCCCATCCCATCTTGGCCCATATAGAACAGCCAAAGGCATCCTGGTCAGCCCTCAAGGGAAGGCAGGGGCAGACCATGGGCATTCCCCGCCATCCAAGGAGGCTTCCATAATTGCAGAGCCATCACACAGCGCTCTGGTACTGGGCTCACCCAAGGAATCGTCACGTCCTGCACATGGCTGCTTAGCCTCACTTCCGTATATTGGGCCTTCCGTTCACCATAGGCTGTTCTTCTAGAAGCCAGAAGAATGCAGTTTGCAGATGACATCCACACAGTGAGCTTTCGATTCAGGACTTTCCACGTAATGGATTTGCTATCCAAGCAATATTCCATTTTGTGCCACTAGGACACTTTTTCCACCTTTTATGAAGCCCACACAGTGAGCTTTTCGATTCGGACTTTCCACGTAATCGATTTGCTATCAGAGCAATATTCCATTTTGTGCCACTAGGACACTTTTCCACCTTTTATGAAGCCCACACAGTGAGCTTTCGATTCCGGACTTTCCACGTAATGGATTTGCTATCCAAGCAATATTCCATTTCATGCCTCTGGGAGGCTTGTGTAACCGACATGCCTGTGGTATGAAGTGTGGCAGTCTAAATACTTCTTCATGTACATTTAAATGTCAACCTGAATACAGTTAAAGTAAGCTGCAGTCGACTTGAGCTTGTTGATATCTCCATAGAGCTTGTCCTCGAATGAAGCAGGTGTGGGCCAAAATATCTTTCTCTGTTCTGCATATATTGGGCACTCTTGCAGCAAATGTTTAGCTGTCATTTTACCAGTTCCACAATTACATTCATCTGTATCTCCTATCTTTAGTTTGTTGAACAAGTGGTATTTCAGCCTATTATGTCCTGTGCGGAGTCTGAAGATTGTTACTTGTTCTCTTCGGTCGAGTTTGTAATATGCATCATCCTTCTGGTGGCCTGGATGCTCTGATTCCCATTTGGTTCTATAAGTGCTTTTTATCAACCTCTTTGCCTCATTATAGGTTATGTCTATGTCAGGCTGTGGTAGTCGTCCGCCCTCTTTTGCCAGTCTGTCAGCCTCTTCATTTCCAGGTATACTGCAATGTGATGGGATCCACTGTATTACAACTTTTTTGGATTTCTGGCATAGACCATGGAGTGCTGCTCTTAGGTCAGCTAAGTTCTGTGCTGTTTTTGCTCTTCAGTATTGAGACAGCTGACTTTGCATCTGTGAAGATAGCTATTTGCTTCTCTTTATTTTCCTCCATCAAGAGCATTTCTGCTGCAGTTTTCAGAGCCTCTACCTCCGCTTTGAAGTTACTAGAAAACTTTCCAGTTGCCACTGAACTTGTTTTTTTCACTCCATTTTTAAATTTAGGAGAATTCCTCCTCCTCCATTCTCTACTGAATTTTTGGCTGATCCATCTGTATATGCATGGGACCAATTGCTGCTTGGGTAATGTTCTTTTATGTAGTTCAGGGTTATTTCTCTTCTTTGGGTTTCATGCTGAGTGTTCTTTTTCTCAATACCAGGAATGTTTTCTATCATCTCAGGCAGTTGCTGCTGTCTCCAAGCTGGGAACTTGTCTGCATTGTAAATGGGTCTGACTGTTGATATGTTAAGTATGGGATCTGCCCTAATCTTTCATTTTGCAGTTTCTACAAAGTTGCTACGCTTCAGTCTTCCCTTTCCAAAACCACTAAACCTTTTATACATAGGGTGGTCTGTCAATCTTCTAAATTTTTCAGCTTGTTGCTGGGCTCTGCTATCTCTTCTATCCTGCATTGGTTGTAAACAAGTGATCTTTTCTAATTCATTAATAGGCGTTGTCTTCAGGCTTCCAGTTATGATTCGCATTCCTTGATTTTGGACTCCACTTATTTTGTTAAAGTTTGACTTAGCTGCTGTTGCCCAAGCTGCAATGCCATATTCCAGTACTGGCCTCACCCGTCCAGTATATAACTTCTTAAGAACTTTCTCATCTGCTCCCCACGTTGTACCAGCAAGCTTTTTCATGATTGCCATTCTTTGCCTTGCTCTTGTTCGATTTTTCTCAACCTGTGTCTTCCATGTCAGGCGACGATCAAAGGTGACTCCTAGATAGTTTGGATTTTCTTCATGGCGCAATATTTTTCCATTCAATACCAGCTTAGGTTGCTGAGTTTTAGTTGAGAGGGAGAACACTGTGCATGTTGTTTTCTCCTCACTTATCTTCACTAGCCATGATTTTGACCAGTCCTCTAGCGCTAATAGGCTTGCTGTATTCTGCTGTTAGCTGTACTAATATATTCTTCAGATGTCCATATGGCTAGGTCATCTGCAAAGGATGATGTGTGTACTCTGGCTGGAAAATTTTCCTGTGATGTCAGTTTATATATGCTAGGAATAATGTTGGTGAAAGAACTCCTCCTTGGGGGACACCTTGCTCCAACAGCATCATTTTGCTGGTTTGTCCTTGTACTTTTGTCCTGGCAGTTCTGTTCTCAAGGTAGTGGCTGATCCATTGTACATTTTCCCACAAACATGCATTTTTTGCAGTTTTACTTTCAGTCCTTCCTTCCATACTTTATCAAATGCTTTTTCTAAATCTATCCAGACCGCTAGTGTGTGCTTTTTTCTCTTGGAAGGCATCCTCTATTTCCTGAGCTATATAGGTTATTTGATCTTCAGTGGATCTGTACTTTCTGAATCCTGCTTGGTGTGGTGTTAAGAGTTGGTTTTCTTCCAGATGCCATGTTAGCCTGCCATTGATAATGCGTTCCATTAATTTTCCTACACAGCTAAGTAGACTGATAGGTCGATAGCCATTTGGTTCTTCCAGGTCTTTTCCTTTCTTTGGGACTGGTATTAGTATAGCTTCCTTCCATGCCTGTGGGACTATTCCCCTCTTCCAGCTGTAATTTAGGACTGCTAGTAGTTTCTTTTTTGCCTTAGTGCCTAGTCCTATTAGCATTTCATTTGTGATTCCATCCTTTCCTGGTGATTTCTTCTTTTTTAGGGTATTCATTGCCTGTTCCATTTCTTCCATTGTTAGATTTGCCATCATATATTCTGCTGCTGTCTCTGTATTTCTATGATGTATCTGTTTATCTTTGATTGCTTTCTTCTGTTCGGCTGTAATATCAATGTGGTTTGCACTGGCATAGTGTTCCATTAGTGCATTTGCAGCCTTTTTTCCTGTAAGCAAGGCATTTCCTTGTTTAATTGTTATTTGTTTGTTTCTAGGTCCTTCATTGTTCATGGCTTTCACTAGTTTCAATAGTTTGTTTCCATCCCTGTCAAAATTCAGGTTTTCTGTTTTTTCCTCCAACAATCTCTTGTTGTTTGATTTACTGTTCTTTTATATTTTGCTGAGATGGCTTTGAGAGAGATGTTCGCTTCAGTTGTTTGTTCTCTCTCTGCGGTCTTCCTAGGCATCTTCAACTTTGTCCTCCAAAATTTGTAGTTCTTCAGTCCAGTATGGTTTGTAATTTTTCCTCGCTCCTCTTGGAATAGACTCAGTGGCCGCCTGTATTATTGCTCTGTTTAGACTTTCCACCATTTGCTTCATGTTGCCATATCGTGTATTTATGTTTTCACAATATTTGTCTGTTAGTATGGCAAATCTGTCCCAATCTGCTCGTTTGTAATTCCAGCGGGGCAAAGGCTTTTGCTCCTGTGGAACATACTCCATATTCATTACAAGCTTGATCGGTCTGTGGTCACTACCTGCTAATTGGTCAAGCACGTGGCGATCGATTTTGTGGAGGATGTCTCCTGTGCAGAAAGCTAAGTCTGGAGTAGAAGTGGTAATCCATCTTCTGGAGTAGAAGCTCGGTGTGTCATCCGCTTTGTTGAGTAGATGGAGATTTGAGTCTATTTCCCAGTCCTCCACTTCATCTCCTCTTTTGTCAGTATCTGGGTATCCCCATCTTTCTGAACGGCTATTAAAGTCTCCGACAACAATGCAATTTGTGTCAGTTATTTTCATGTTGGAGAGTGTAAGCTCCTTATCTGCTGGGCTATACAGATTGTAAATTCTTATTTTCATGTCCTTTATCATTATATCAACACCTATAATTTCCGTTTGGTTGTCAGAGATCACAGATACTTCGCTGCAAGGTATTGTATTTCGTACAAGTATTACAACTCCTTTGTGTCCTTCATGGTCGAAACGTGTGGCCTGATATCCCTCGACTGAAAATGTGCGATTGGCGTTGAGGTGTGTCTCTTGAATGCATGCCACATCTATTCTATCTTTACCGGTAGTCTTATGTTTGTCTTGTGTCTGGATGTCTACCAATAGTTTTATATTTCTCTCTCGTGTCTGGATGTCTACTGATAGTCTTATCTTTCTCTCTCATGTCTGGATGTCTACTGATAGTCTTATCTTTCTCTCTCATATCTGGATGTCTACTGATAGTCTTTATCTTTCTCTTTCATTTCTGGCTATCCTGGCATATGATACCACAACATGCAGCTTAAGAATGGAGGTCTTGTGTCTGGATGTCTACAGGTCTCTCGTGTCTGGATGTCTACCGCTAGTCTTATGTTTGTCTCTCGTGTCTAGAAGTCTACTAGCAGTCTTATGTTTCTCTCACATGTCTGGATGTCTACTGATAGTCTTATCTTTCTCTCTCATGTCTGGATGTCTACTGATAGTCTTATCTTTCTCTCTCATGTCTGGATGTCTACTGATAGTCTTATCTTTCTCTCTCATATCTGGATGTCTACTGATAGTCTTTATCTTTCTCTCTCATTTCTGGCTATCCTGGCATATGATACCACAACATGCAGCTTAAGAATGGAGGTGGAGGCAGTCACTGCGGCTCTCCGTTGGGTGGAGAATACGACACACACGCACATCGTAATTGTAACTGACTCAAAGCATGCTGATGAAAGTGAGGACGGGCAGGCTTCGTGCGGAGTGGCTTACTTCACTTCGGAGGTCACGGGTGACAAGCATCGACTGGATCTTTTCTCCGGGGGGGGCAAAAAAAGGGGGGCCGGTGGTTTGGCTTTTGGGAAATTTAAAACAAA